>CM002487.1:1838909-1858563 GCA_000325765.3 Leersia perrieri | reverse complement strand
AAATCTCTTATGTCTGTAATCATTCACACAAGAAATATTATGTAGCACTAAATTCTCATGTATTTCACATATATTTTCAGAGAGAAACGAATTCACCTTATAATGTGTTCGGCATGCATAAGAGAATATATAATTGATTGGTACATCCGCATCACCCATAAATCTTCTTCTATGTTTCTATATTATGATATAAAAGCAGTAGCCTACGCGATACCGGGTACATTCCAAGCCTGTACAAGCTCTCATATGTTTTTACAGTATATTTGTCTATGTCAAAAATGTTAGTGCTCATTTTCTTTTCTTTTGGTTAAGCCCAACTTTTGCGTGTAATCCGAAACTCTGAGAGTACATTTTGGCGGGCGAGATTTTTGGCGGGAACCGAAAGTGCATTTCGCGCGAAAATGAAAATAACTGCACAAAAAGCGAACTCCCCGATCGAGGAGGCGACTGTGTGTGAAAGAGAGAGGGGGAAGGTGGCGTGCGTGAGAAGTGAGGGCGGCAGCACCACCAAGAAGCCGATGTCCTCGACGGCGATCGTCGCCGTCGGCGAGGAGCTCCTCCATGAGATACTCCTCCGTCTCCCCAACATGGCGTCACTCCTCAACGCCGCTCTGGCCTGCAAGCACTGGCGCCGCGCGGCCTCTGATCCGGCCATTCTCCGTCGCTTCCTCCCCCCTCTGGTCGGCTTCATCCTCACCGACCGCGGCGGCATGCCAGTCCCCCACCACTGCCCCAATCTCCTCTTCGTCCGCGCCACCGCCCGTAAGCCCAATCTGGAATCCGCCACCGCCGACTGCGACATCTTCTTCCAAGATCTCCCCGACAACGACGAGTGGCGCCTCCGCGGCTCCGACGGCGGGCGTCTCCTCCTGTCCCGCGGCCGCGACAGCCTCCACCTCGCCGTCTACGACCCCTTCGCGCGGACTTCTGTCTTCTTCCGCGCGTCCCAATCCTTCCGCTGTTCGTTCCACAGGGTTAGGTACGCCATTGTCGCCGACGACGCTGACGCCTCGTTCCGGGTCGTCGGCTTCTTGGAAGACGGCATGTCGGCCGCCGTGTTCTCCTCAGGAACCGGCAAATGGAGCCTGTTCGACTTTGACACAATGGACGATTGGTGTTACCGTTACTTTGAAAGCGACGGCATGCACGCCGGCCGGTTCGTGTACTGGCGGTCCAACACCAAGAACGTCAAGAGCGTGCCGCGGATCTTGCTGCTCGACCTCACCACCATGGAGTGGACAGTCACCATGGCTCCTTTTGCTGCCGGGGAATCCTATTGCGTCGCCGACATGGCGGAGCACGGCGGGCTGTGCCTCCTGTCCAGCCAGGAGCAAAACCTTGAGCTCTGGGTCCGCAGCAGCAGCAACGGCGGATGGCTGCGCAAGAAGAAGGTGTCATTGTTGGATCAGTTTGCTTGCCTGAAGAAGCTGCGGCGTGAGGAGTGGATGAAGAGGGTGCGTGTCCTCGCCGCCAAGGCTGGCTATGTCTACATGGAGTTCTGGTCCATTAGGAAGCCCAATTCCTATCTTCTTGTCCTCAATCTCAACACCATGAAGCTGGAAATCTTTCGCAATGATTCTGATGAGCCTTTCAGGGGTCCTGCATTTCCATTCTTCTTGCGTTTGGCACCTCTCACGGCAGCTGGCCTCGATGATGCCAATGATCTCCACGTTCCATCTGCTTGATGAAATCAATTTAGTAGGTACTCCGTAACATTCTATTTAGGTGTCCTGTCAGATTGCTCCTTCTTCTGTTTTATTATGTAATACTCTGTTTAATCGGTTTCCTAGATTGTAATTCTTCTGTTTTCAGTTATCGGTAAACCTGCTCACCAGATTCTGGACATTTTTTTCCTTTTAAAAAAGCACTAGATCCTGGACATTTTCTTCTTATCAAAAGCACTAGATTTTGGACTGGTATTTGGTTTCAGTACTTGGTTTAAAATTCGTTTTAAAAAGCTATTTGATCTTTGTTGTGAACGAAATACTTAAGTGTTTAGAATACCTTTTGGATTCTTGGAGTTGGAAATGCTAGAAAGGAATGAACTGATAATGGCTTTTCTGGCAAATGTGCAGCTTAGAGAGGGCGAATAGAATTCAATGGGTGTTCGAAAAATTGGGTGTGATCTTCTGTCAGATGTCTGTAGATTTCCATGTTTGGCATGGGTGGATATAGGAGACTTTGGATATGTAGACAACTCCCTACTGTTCAGCAACTCTTGAATGGAGAGTTATCCAATGACTTCTAATGAACAAACTATTGATCATATGTTTTTTGTAATTTGGAAACTTTTTTGTAGTCTTGCATTAAGAGGTTTTCAGATGGGATAGGATCCTTAATGATATAGTATTGTCCTCCTTTCTTCTTGGATAATTTTGGTGTGTACATCTAGTTATGGGGATGGTTTTGTTTGTATTTACTGCGGTTGGTCTAAGAAATTAGATGTCAATCTGACATAAGCTCTCTTGAAACATTAAATTGGTGATTTACAAATTCCTTTCCTTTTTACAGGACTTTGGTGTGTAGATCTAGTTATGGGATGATTTTGTTTATATTTACTGTGGTTGGTCTATTTGGTGGTTAAGAAATTAGATGTTAATCTGACATACGCTCGTGATTTACAAATTCATTTCCTTCTTACAGGACTGGAGCATTCTGCTTTCACTGGTGGACAGGGATGCAGAAGTGGTGACTAGAGTTTTTGTTCTGCTGTTGAAAGGGTGGATGCTATTTTCAGAAATTAGTTAGCATATGTCCAGTGATCTTTTGGTTTTAGTCTGTATTCGGTGGCTAGTGTTGGCTGAATGTTGTCTATGCTTTTAGAGACCTGTTCCCTGGGCTGTGCACATCCATTGTGGATGTAGAGACCGGATTTTAATACATTTTCTAAAAAAGAGACCTGTTCCCTGCCTTGTTAAGCTGGTAACTAGACTATCATGTTATCTTGAAACTCTCATTTAGCTTTCAGTAGAAGCTGGGGGTAAGGCCACCTTCGTTGGGTATCTATAAGCTATCTATTACTAGCTAACTTATACAATGTTTAATAGAGGAAAGATAAAAGCTACTATCTCTTAATCAAGAGTCTCTTGCATATACTCTAATGCTAGATGAGAATGGCTTGTGGGGTCATTTGCATTGTAAGTAAGGTGTCGCCATAGCGGTATGGCGAGCCAGAGCGCCATGGCGTCGGCGTTGCCATACCAGCCCTGTCTAAGGCGTCCGTATGGCGTCTCTAGGGCGTCGCCATGAAGGTAAGACAGTGTATGGCGACGCCTTAAGCTAGTAAAACTCCTCCTTCCTTCTCCTTCCTCTGCTCTTCTTCTTCCTCTCAGCCCTCTGTTCTACGCCAGGTAGGATTAGGAATCCTCTGTTCTCCTTCCTGTAGGCTTCTCCTTCCTCTAGTCTTCTTCCTCTGTTCTTCGATTGCTTCAGTGATTAATGTGTTCATTGATTGATTAATTTGTTCCATGTTTAATCTGTTCAGTACTCCAGTGATTAGGGGATTAATTATAGGCTATTGCATGATGTTGTTCTGCACTTAATTGAATTTGTATATGCATGATGTTGTTCTGTACTTCTCCTTCCTGTATGGATTTGTGAATACAATTTAATTGAAAACCATGTTATATGGTTGTGGCAGATTCTTTGATACTTTGATATGCAACTTCTTTATTTATGTTTGGGGGTTACTAGCAGATCTAAGTGTCCTATTAGAGTATAATTTTGCTGCCATACTAAATTATTTTATGCCTAAGGCGTCGCCTCGCCTTACGCCTTATAGCCTAAGGCATAAGGCGAGCTAAGGAACGCTTTAGCGCCTTACCGCCTTACCAACCATGGTCATTTGTCTTATGATAGACCATTACAAAAGTTACTTTTAAAGTATTTAGATATAATTTGCTATCTCTATTGTTGAAGAAGGCCTAATATCTCTTTATAAAAAAACAAGTGCTTAACAGTAAGTTTTCTTAGCTGCAACCATTTCCCTTTGATGATTGAAAATACTACTTAGGCAGCTAGCTCCATTTTTTTCTGGGAATGTTTGCAGTTTGTCAGTCACTAAATTAACTGATTGATGTTACGCCAGTAATGGGAATATGCTCTTCATCTTTGTTTTCGCTTTCTGACAAGTACATCATCCACTTTTTTCATAATTTCAAATAGCAGATCTTAAAAGGACGTTGGAAAAAAAAAGTAAAGGTAGAAGATCCACATTTTGACATACTTTTTCGTATCTCTGAATGGGGCTGAAACAGTAGGCCATATACTGGTTTATTTTTGGAAGTCGTCATTTTTTGCTAGCAACTGCAGAAACCATTATCGTTCCTCTTATCCCATCTCTGTTAGTGCACCACTACATGCCCTTGGTTAGATGCTTGAAAAATTCAAACATGGAGATAAAACATACAAGTGCTCTGCGTTTAAGATTACTGTCAATAGAGCTCTTTTTTTTTGTTTTTTTTTGGCACAGAGCCTCAGATAACTGATTTTTGTCTAGGTTATAGTTTACATCAGCGGCTCAAAACATCACTTCATAGTATTCAGTTGGCTTCAACTGAGTTAACACATTTCAGTTTTGTTGGTTTTTAATGAATATACGTGCTTAACTTGTTTCTTTGCATACTCTTGGTTCAGTAAAATCAGGGCGCTCTTTTGACATGAAAACGCAGTAGCTGGTTGAGTGCTAATTATGAGCTGATATGTAATAATATAAGACCAGATCTTCCATGTAGACTAGATTTAGTTGGCTTTAGAAATTGTGGATGCTTTTTCTGAGGATATCATAATTAAGACGAAGGGCTAGTATGAATATTATCGCAAGTGTTGACTTCTGCAAACACAGCATTTTATTCCATATGACCGTAGTTGTGTTTATTTGAATTTTAAAGGGTAGTGTTCATGTTTTTGAATTGTTTTATACTAGGTCCGGATGTGCAAATTCCTTTGATGATTCAGGTATAGTAGGCATATTTCTGAGGTTGCCGATCAAACAACCCCTTGTTACACAATATTCCCTAATATTTCTATTGAAGTGTGAAATGGAAAAAATAAAATTGGGAACAGAGAAGGTTACTCCACTTCAAATTTTGACTTGATCATGTATTCATGCTGGGTTGTCCTAACTCCCAAGCTGAAAACGGAAACAAAGCAAACTAGAATAATCTCATTCTCCTAAGAAACAAGGTTAAGAATTATACTTGTTGATGGAGAATGTTGTGGGCTTCTGGCAGTTTTGTCCAAGTCTAGCAGCAAGTTCTTCAAACAAGGAGACGTAAACAAGGAGTACCCATTCTGTCTGCAGGGTTCAATCATTTATAAACTATCTCAAATTTGTTACTACTATGCTCAGTGTTTTATCAACCGTACCTGACTGCAAGCGCTGGCGCCGTGCGGCGTCCGACCCGGCCATTGTCCGGCGCTTCCTCCCCCTCCGCCGCCCCCCACTCGTCGGCTTCATCCTCTCCGACCGCGTCGACTCCGTCCCCTACCGCTGCCCCCAATCTCTACTTTGTCAGCACCACCACCGCCAGTAGGCCCAATCTGGCATCCGCCGCCGCCGATTGTGACATCTTCTTCGAAGATCTTCCCGAAATGAATGTGGCGGGCGAGGAAGAAGGCTGGACCGGATGCGATCGAGTGGCGCCTCCGCGGTTGGGGCGGGTTCGAGCTCGCCGTCTACGATCCCCTCGCGCGGACTGCCGTCTCCTTCGACTCTTGCGTGGCTCCTGCTTCAAGGTCAGGTACGCCATTGTCGTCGACGATGCCGACGCCTCGTTCGGCTTGGACGGCGACATGTTCTTCGCCGTACGTGTTCTCCTCCCGCACCGGTGAATGGGCCTTGTTCGACCTCACGGCGGATCTGTACCACTTCAACAACAGCGACGCCATGCGCGCCGGTCGCTTCGTGTACTGGCGCTCCAACAGCAAGAAGCAGTGCAAGAACGAGGAGCAGATCTTGCTGCTCGACATTGCCACCATGGGTGGACAGTCACCGTGGCGCCGTTCCCAGCAGGGGAGTCATATTGGGTCGCCGACATGGCGGATCACGGCGGGCTGTGCCTCGTGTCCAGCAAGGAGCAACGCCTTTAGCTCTGGGTCCGCAGTAACGATGGATGGCTACTCAACAAGGAGATCTCACTGTTGGATCAGTTCGCCTACCTACCTGAAGAAGCTGCGGCGTGAGGAGTGGATGAAGAGGGTGCGCGTCCTCACCGCCAAGGCTGGCTATGTCTACATGGAGTTCTGGTCCATTAGGAAGCCCAATCTCTATCTTCTTGTCCTCAATCTCAACACCATGAAGCTGGAAATCTTCCGCAATGATTCCGATGAGCCTTTCAGGGTCCTGCATTTCCATTCTTCTTGCGTTTGGAACCTCTGACACCACCTATAGCCTTGATGATGCATGTTGAAATGTGATTCAAATCCAGTTACACTAGTTGATAAGAAGGCTGGATTAGGTTGGAGCGCAGCTCCGGACTCCTGGGACGCCAGGGGTGCGAGGGCGGAGCCCCCGCAATACGGATCAGTACCCTATTAGGGTTTCACCGATATATATACCTCTTGTAAGCCGCCGTTCGGCGTTGTAACCTCACCTCGATATAGTGAAGACTTTTGCTGGCTGGCGCCCGTGGTTTTTTGTCTCCCACCTTAGGAGGGTTTTGCACGTTAAAATCTCGTGTTCTATGTGATTAATCATTGTTCTTTATTGTTTATATGCCAATCGTCTTATAACAGATGCCAATCATCTCCGCGCTCCATCTGCTTGATGAAATCAATTTAGTAGGTAATGTTTAATTTAATTTGTTTGTCAGACTGCTCTTCTTCTGTTTTCAGTTATGAATAAACTTGCTCACCTATATCATCAAAGCACTAGATTCTGGGCTTTTTTTTTATAGCTGAAGCACTGGATTATGGACTAGTATTTGGTGTCAGGACTCAATGTTTAAAACTTGTTTTAAGAATGTTAGTTTAAAATTTTGTTTTAAGAATTGTCAGTATTTGATATTTATTCTGAACTAAATACTTAAATTTTTTATTGTTGTATGGACAGCGTCACATCCCTTTTAGGAGAACTTCTAGATTCCTGGAGCTTGAATGCTACGATGGAATGAACTAATGGCTTTGCTGGCATGTGTCTAGCTTCTCAGAAGGGGAGGATAGACTTCGATCAATTGGTGTTTGCAAAGCTAGGTGTGTTCTATCAGTATACGTACGATTTCATGGCACACGAGAATAAAACTTTGTAAATGTAGGTTTCCAATCAGGAACAAGGTTCATATATTTTCCCTTGTCATTCGGGAACTTTTCCAATCCAAAAGTGAAGATGACATTGAGACAATTTTCGTTAACAATATTCATCTAGGTCTAATCCCCGGGACAATGATTATAGACACTCCTCCCTAATCTAGCATAATTAGGATATATTCGAGTATCTATGACCCTCCACCGATTGCTGTCGGCAAACCGCACCCACACATATGCTATAGTCGCCTTGTGGTTACCCCCATTGTGCCGCTCTATTTAAGAGTCTGACCGAATCCAACTTCAATTCAATCCTACATCTATTACCATTATAAGTCTTATTGACACAAACTCTAACAATTACACCATCTTATTATGCTTGAAACCATCCTTTTATGCTACCTTAAAAGTTAAAAACTCTTCTTCAGCTTTCAATTGAAGCTACCGTAATACCCATCTCTCTCTGGAAGTGCTCGCCCATAGTCTAAACCAATTTTCTTTGATGATTGGATAGCACTACTTAGGCAACTAGCTCCATCTATTGAGAATGAGAAAGTCAAACCTGTATATAAATCAGAGCCATACGGAAAATGCAGTTGTATATCAAGGCATTTAACGAAGGAACGAGCAACCTATCTAAACAACGGATACTATTTTACATGAACCAAGTAATAACTAGAATGTAAGCTCAGAAACCACAAACAAAAATGTAGCTCAAGTAATAGTGATTTTCACCTACATTGACAGAACTGAAATGAAGAATATAAGCACATACACGTCAGTATAAATGGATAAATGCCTAACTGCTGGTTTAGCTCACGCAGATAATGAGATAAAGACAGGCAGTCACACTTTCACCTTCTTGCTGTCAGCTTTGTCAACCTTCTCATTTTCGATCTTCATCTTCTTGATGGAATCAAAAAGGGATGATGGCTGTTCTTTGCTTGATGACGATTTCGCGAAGGGGTTAACTGGTCGTTGAGGCTGGATTCCACTGCAGTCTTTGACGCTCTTGGTTTTGAGGCCAACTTGATCAACGCCTCCCTTTGGATTCTGATCAACGGCATGTGATGCTCCATCTTTATCTTTCATCGTTTTTAAAGCCACTTTTTCACTGTAAGTGGAAATCTTGGATAACGGAGTTTGTACAGATGAAACCTTTGGACTGATTTCTTTCAAACTGTTTGCTTGTTCTATCTCTACCTTGTTTGATCCAGCTGGGCTTTGTTGGACGGCAGGATTCAGTTTAGGCAATGTAGGTAACTTCAAACTGTTTCCATTTTGCACAACCTTAGCTGGTGGAACTGCTTCCGTGCTCAACGCCGGTGATGCTGAGTACTTTGTATTAGTATTGGAGAAAACACCAGTTGTTTTGGCATTTTTTGGATCGTTTAGCATCCTCTCCTGCAAGAAGCCATTGCATAATCCTCAACTGAACATTCAAAGTTCTTGAATATCAAATCCGGCATTTTTTGAGTGGTAAACGTAGGCAGGGTTGTGGATTTCACCTCAAGTATGGCACTGAACCTCTCTTGCAATATGGGAAGTTTCAAGCGTGTAACAAGCATCAATGCTCCTTTCATTGACTTCTCCAGTGTCAGCAATTTCGCAAGCTCAGTAGCTCGAACAAGCTTATCACCTTTTGAAATCAAGAAAAAACAAAAAAAATTGATTTAATGCAAAGCACTATTTACGGGTAAAAGGCATATGTCAAGTCCTGTACCATTGCAGCAGCTGGAGATGAGCCTCAAGATGCACCGGTCAAGTGCAGCCTCCATATTGAATGCTTCATCATCTAATGCAGTTGTGTCCAGACCCAAAACAGCCATTTCTTCTATTTTCTTCTGGATCTGAGATAAACAGCAATGATTAAGCACAAGATAATAATTACTTCCCTTCAAAACTGAAAGGGACACAATGCACCTGTGAGAGATGCAGCTTCCTCATCATGAATTCGTTTTCCAAACTATTTGCACCAAGGTCAGATGATGCAAGAGGAAATGACAGCTCAAGTATAGTCAGAACAGGTTTGGGCATCACCTGATAAGATCAGTCAAAGCAATCAAAAGTCACTCAGTGCATTGACTTAAGCAGTAGTGTTAAGCAGGGAATAGCAACAGGGAAGATAAACCTTTTGTTTTAGGAAATTAGTAATGACAGCGTGACATAACATATATAAATATGGAAGAGATCAAAAGTTCTAGCCAGCTTAGTTACTAAAGTATTACAGCAGAAACAAATTCAATATTTGAGAATGCATAAATAACACAAATACTTCAAAAGTATACGCATGAAAACTTGCATGACGGCTAGCAGAGCGGGGTGGAGACTTTCATAAAAGCTGTGGCATACCTGTGGATGAGACTCAGGGGACTTGCATAGAATGCAGAATATATTATTAGCATCTAAACCCACCACCCAGTGGCTTTCATCTTCAGACTTTCTTGCCTTGGTTGAACTGCAGTTTAATAAAGTTATTAAGTGTGCTTTTGGTAGTTGTAAAATGCATAACCTGTCAGGAAGATGCTATACCTAAATATTGGAATCCAGCTTCCACCGAATTGAGCAGAAAAGACCCTCAGTATTCCCTAAAAACAACGCTCTTCAGTTTAAACTCCCACGATAGTACTAAAGATATATTAAATTGTTGACAATGCGTTCATTGGTTATACCATGGAATCAAAGGAACTAAGTTCGCCATTCTCACTGAAACCAAACCAAGATAGTTGAGAGGAAGGAGTTAAAACAAGTCGGCTGGACAATGATTGAGCACATTCAGATATCTTCAGTACTTTAACATCCAGCACCTGAAAGGGTTCATCATGAACAAATTCATGTTTCAATTCAAAATATTTGTTACCATTTCTGCGGTCAGCTCAGAGAAGCACATATATCAACACACTAAGCACCGAAAGTCAATGAACATATAGGACAAACCTGATCTCCCGAGGAAAGACAATCTGAGGCATGAGACACGATTGCCAACTGATCTCCATGTCCTGCTGCAGTAACCACTGGGCCGCTAACTGACAGGATATGCATCTACAAATTAAGAAATTTATCTGAGAAAGTTCCATTTGAAACTGGTGGATGCTAAGTAAATTTATAATAATAAATAATTAATTTACTGTACAATTAGAAAATAAATGTTACTGGATATTTTTCAGTTCAAGGGACAAATGAAACAAGGAAAACACTGTAAATCAGATTTCATCAATACTGCTGTAATTCTTAACTTGCATGTATCAAGCAAAACAATCCCAAGACTAAAATGTAGCTTGGTATTGCTATATAAGCCATGACCAGTTTTGTGAAAAAGCAGTTATTATTGATATTAGAATGCACATGTTCAGGAATTCTGCCTCAGCACAGAAATCACTAAATTGACGTGAGTAATGGTGATAATTTGAATTAGTTTATACATAAAATTCACAATGCCTGAGTTCAGTGTGACATGTCGACATTATACCACGTCAGTGGCTACATGATGTATAACAAACAATATCTTGTGTTTTTGTTGGTTCGGGAAGTAAATTTCAGCTATATGTAGATGTAGAGATAAGAACAATTTCAGAATTTAAGTGCGTATGGAAACATTGTGGATATTGGATGAATCTAATGATACTGTAGCACTAATTGGCTGGAAGTGTTAGGGTGCTATATTTTTCCCCAAAAAACATAATTGTTTCATTAATACTTTAGAAACTATCACACTCCCTTGTACAGCACAACTATTTTAGTAGTCGTTTGACAACTCTAGTTGATAGCACTGACGAAAAATAATAAGAAGCTTGATTCATTTGGTGGAGCATACTTTAACAAACTGATGACCAAGTATAATATTGATCTTAATATAATAGCTTTAAATACAGAATTCAAGGAACTTAGAAAACCTGCAAGCCTCCCTCTGTGAAAATGTGCAAGGAATTTAAACTTGTAATTGCAGCAACCCATCTATCACCAACAGCTACAACCTTCACTTCTTCACCCTCAAACCTCATTGACCACTAAGTTCATTGAACAAAACATTATTTTAGTAACCACTAAGTGATAATTTAATCATAATTTGGAAATTATAAAAAAGCAATTTCATTTATTGAGCATACCTCACTGTTACCCGCCCAGCTACTAAAAGGGCGGTACATAAGAGTGCTCATATTCTTGTCACCCTTGCATGGGTTTGCGAATACACTTCCTGATTCATTCAATGCCGCCATTGTGAAACCAAAATAGTCAGTCATGGAAGGAACTCTAGGGCCTCTTCCGGTGTCATGGAAGTCAACCTGGATAATATAGTAACATGTGAGTGCAAGCTGGAAACAACCAGCAGATACAACAGTTTACAGAGATAGAAGGGGAGCAAATTTGACCTCTACATGTGAGTGCCCTTCATTTTCAATAGTAGTAATACTTCCAAGCATGTTATAGGCAAGAAAATTTCGCTTGCCAGGTTGCGGTTGTGTGGATCCAGGCTGAAATGCAGCTTGCATTCTTGCAGTAACCAACCTTCCTGAAGTTGCTGAATCACCCCTTGGCTTATCGGCAACCCCCTTGTTATCTCTATGTGTGTCTTTTATTCTCTTGCGTGACTCCATCTGAAGTATCAGATCCTCATCTTCACTATCTCCATTTGAGTGATCATGATACGTTGATGCCCTCCTCAATCTCTTGTGGTTGAATGGACCTGATTCACCAAGACTTTCATCAAAATCAACCTCCAATCCACCAGAGGTAGTCGGTTTTTCCTCATCCTCCTCGTCATCAAACAGTGGAACCTTATTTGAGTTCAGGTCAGGCGCACCCTCAGTAGGTGATTTCATAGTTGACGGGACAACTGATTCCCAAATGCCAAATTTGCCAGTTACATCGATCAATGCGACAGCATTCCCTTCTGGTTTCCAAGCCAAGCTACATATCTTATCATTGAACTTCTGCCTCTCAATGTCCTGCTTGGACTTCACATCCCAGATAAGTACCTGCCTATCCAAGCCAGCAGTGACAAGGTACCTCCCATTTGGAGACCAGCAGAGAGTACACACTGGCTGCTCATGCTCACCTTTCAAAGTGAATACCTCCTCGCCAGTGTCCCTGTCATACATGACTACATTATTCCTCAATCCTGGGACAGCAATAAACTGCCCATCAGGGCTCCAGCACAGGGCATCATTGATCGAATGATCGGAACCAAACGTCGGCGCAATCCGTTTCAGACTACGGGCTTCAGTCCCCGTGCATAGATCCCAAAAGATGACTGTGCCAAAAGTGTCAATTGATGCCAAGTAATCGTTCCTGGGATCGAAAGACATCCCAGTTACCGATCCCTTGTGACCCTTGAGCACTTTGGAGATGGTGTTGTCGATGGTCGCAATCAACTTGATGCCGTCGTCGTCTCCGGCCGCCGCCAGCAGGGTGCCCTTCTTGTTGAAGGCGAGTGACCGGATCGGCAGGGTGAACCGGGCGACATTGCTCTGGAACACCCCATCTGGAAGGGAAGGGAACAAAATTCACAAATCTAGCCGACGGTGGGATTGCATCAGAATCAGTCAGATCTGAGAACCTGGGAAAGAATAGAACTTGACGGAGTGGTCGATGGATCCCGACGCCAGCGACGACGAGCCGGAGCCCGGAGCGACGGCGAGGGCCGTGACGCCATCCTTGTGAAGCCGGATCGTGGAAACCGAGCCCCGGCCACCAGCCGTGGCGGCGTCGTGGATGAGGATGGCCACGTCGGCGGCGCACGCGGTGACGAGGTGCTGCCCACCTGGGCCCCACGCGACCGAGCAGAAGGCCGGTGAGCCGGCCTTGTGCGCCTCCCGCAGCTTCACCGCGCCAATTTTCATGGCGACACCTGACCAAGCTACGGTGGCTGGCGGCGCTTGTTGGGGTGGGGGAATTTCTTTGACCGACGAGACACGGTGTAGGGTTTTGCTTGCAGAAATTTTGGGGGGTTTTCGCGCGCTCGCGCGGGAAAAGGCCGTTTGGCGCGCGGGAAGCCTTTCCTTTTTTTCAAGGGAAAACAGTCCGTTTCAACCTCCAAACTATTTCGCTTCTCGAAAAAAAAAACCTCCAAACTATTTCGATGGATCAATTTAACTCCTAAAATATTTTGAGGTGAAATTTTGTGAAGCAATATACTAGTATTACACACCAACATTCCAAAATATTTTTATTTTTTCATAACTATTTTGCTTGAAATTTAAGATTTTGATGTTTAAATTGGCCGCACATGCTTCAATTCAACAGAAATCTATACCTATTATAAAAATAAGAGGTGTTTATGTCCTTTTGTCTGACGTTATCGCACAAACTGCCATGTCATCGACAACAAATATATGATTTTTTTTATTTTTTTAAGTTTTACAAAAATAAATTACCGTTTCAAAATTTGACAAAAATATACTCCTCCCGCCTTCTGGGAGGGCGATTTATAAAAATCATCCTTTATGAGGGAGATTTATGCGACATGGCATTAGATATGTAAAAAAATTTGTATTTAGACCCTCCATTTAACTACTACTATATTTATGATTTTTAGTGCGGTGTAAAAAGTTAGATGAAACTAAACTATACATAAAACTTGTAGATCTCAACGAGATCTACAACTTTATAGTTCATAATTTTTTCATTTAAATTTATTTAAGGGTCTAAATATTTGGTATAATATCATATATATAGTTTTATTAAATAACATATCTATGTTTATAACAATCTCCAGTGAAGATAAAATTTATACCAAAATTGTAGATCTAGATAAGATCTATAACTTCGTTATAGATCATATTTTTTAGAAAATGTCATTTAGAGTTTAAAATAAATATTTCTGGTTTTATAGCACTAGATCATACGACATATTTATATTTGTATGAAGACCCATTTCATCCATTTTCGCTGCTAGTAATACTTATTTGACACTCTAAATAACTTAATAAAATAATTATCAACTACAAAGTTATAGATCTTGTCTAGGTCTATAACTTTGATATAAAGCTTATCTTTATTGGAGGTTGTTATAAACATAGATCTGATATATATATATACACACACTACACGCAGTGTGCTACGAAATATTTGAACCTCTAAATAAATTCAAGCGAAAATAATTATAAACTATAAAGTTGTAGATCTCGTCGAGATCTACAAGTTTCATGTATAATTTATTTTCATATGACTTTTTATACTTCATTAAAAATAATAAATACAATACATATTAAATAGAGGGTCTAAATACAAAATTATTCCACACCTCTAGTGCCATGTCACATAAATCGCCCTAATAAAGAGTGATTAATATAAATCAGTCTATTAGAGGGCGATTGGAGTAATTTTTTTTAAAATTTTGAAATGGTGATTTATTTTTTAAAAACTTTTAAAAAATAAAAAAAT
Organism: Leersia perrieri; assembly: GCA_000325765.3. Taxonomy (NCBI): domain Eukaryota; kingdom Viridiplantae; phylum Streptophyta; class Magnoliopsida; order Poales; family Poaceae; genus Leersia; species Leersia perrieri. The sequence goes on along the minus strand of CM002487.1, from coordinate 1,843,938 downwards.
AAAAATTCCAAACATATGCCATCATGGCCCACTGGTATCGATATTTTCCACACGGTTGTTGTCGTGAACCTGAGTTGCACTACTAACGTGCCCACGCCGCGGTCACGCGACCACAGGCCACGAGCGCCTTCGTAGAAAATAACTGATTCGCAAATGGTCGCGCTTCCATCCTATCAGCGAACAGATGGGCCTTCCCTTCCCTAAGGGTTGGGCCTTCCTTTTCTTTGCTACTGGGTCTGCGGGATTTAACCGTTTTCGGAGAGCAGGCTCACGATATTTTTTCCTTACGCTTCTGTTTTAAATAGTACCGCAACTTTGTATAGAAGTATTCAATAAACTTTGTATCGATTAACTTTGTATGTATAAAGTATAGCTATATACAAAGTGTTTTTTTCGAAAACCCCTAGTTTTTTCTATTTTGTTTTGTTCATGAAAATCCCTAAGGTCAAACTTCATATTTCTGCATAAAGTTCCTTTCAGAATTGTTTTCATTCTCTTTTATGAAAATTCTCTGCACTAAGTTAAGCCAAAAAATTGAATCAATTTCTTTATTCAGTATGCGGGTGGGTGTTGGTATTTCTTATTGTCATTAAGCTATCGAAAGGATGAATCCGAAAAGCCGCAAGTCTAACTCCAATAGCTTGCGCGTTGCTTACAAAGTTCAATGCAAATTATGTCTTCCTTATTTTCCCAATTGAATAAGCCACAAGGAGAAAACAACCATAACTTTCGTATTTGTTGTACGTTTAGGACATTCTTTGGCTTTTCATAAAGCTATCGAAAGGATGAATCCGAAAAGAAGCAAGTCCAACTCCAATAGCTTGTACATCACTTACAAAGTTCAATGAAGTCATGTCTCCCTTCTTTCACTATCAAATCAGGCACCTGGTGAAAACGGCCCTAACTTTCGCATTTGGTGTCCATTTGGGACATTCATTGGCCTTTCATAAAGCTATCGAAAAGGATAAATCCGAAAAGCCACAAGTCTAACTATAATAGCTTGCGCGTCGCTTACAAAGTTCAATACATGTCATGTCTCCCTTCTTTTCCCTATTGAATCAGCCACCTGGTGAAAATAGCCCTAACTTTCGCATTTGGTGTCCATTTGGAACATTCTTGGGCTTTTCATAAAGTTATCGGAAGGATGAATCCGAAAAGCCACAAGTCCAACTCTAATAACTTGCACGTCGTTTACAAAGTTCAATGCAAGTCATGTCTCCCTTCTTTTCCCTATTGAATCAGGCACCAGGAGAAAACGGCCCTAACTTTCACATTTGGTGTCTGTTAAGGTCATTCTTGGGCTTTTCGTAAAGTTATCGAACGGATGAATCCGAAAAACCGCAAGTCTAACTTCAATAGCTTGCGTGTCACTTACAAAGTTCAATACAAGTCATATCTCCCTTCTTTTCCCTATTGAATCAACCACCTGGTGAAAATGGCCCTAACATTCGCATTTCGTGTCTGTTTCGGACATTCTTGGGCTTTTCATAAAGCTATCGAAAGAATGAATCCAAAAACCCGCAAGTCCAACTCCAATAGCTTACACGTCAGTTACAAAATTCAGTGCAAGTCATGTCTCCCTTCTTTTCCCTATTGAATCAGCCACCTGGTGAAAACGGCCCTAACTTTCGCATTTGGTGTCCATTTGGAACATTCATTGGCTTCTCATAAAGCTATCGAAAGGATAAATCCGAAAACCCACAAGTCGAGGTACAATAGCTTGTGCGTCGCTTACAAAGTTCAATGCAAGTCATGTCTAACTTCTTTTCCCTATCAAATCAGCCACCTTGTAAAAACGGCCCTAACTGTCGCATTTGGTGTCCTTTTAGAACATTCATTGGCTTTTCATAAAGCTATAGAAAAGATAAATCCGAAAACCCACAAGTCCAACTATAATAGCTTGCGTGTCGCTTACAAAGTTCAATGCAAGTCATGTCTCCCTTCTTTTCCCTATTGAATCAGCCACCTGGTGAAAATGACCCTATCTTTCGCATTTGGTGTCTGTTTGGGACATTCTTGGGTTTTTCATAAAGCTATGGAAATGATGAATCTGAAATGCCAAAAGTCCACTCCAAAAGCTTGGGCGTCGCTTACAAAGTTCAGCGTAAATCATCCCTTCCTTCTTTTCCCTATTAAATCAGCCACCTAGCGAAAACAGCCATAAATTTCGCATTCGGTGTCCATTTGGGACATTCTTGGGCTTTTCATAAAGTTATCGAAAGGATGAATCCGAAAAGCCGCAAGTCCAACTCTAATAGCTTGCACGTCGCTTACAAAGTTTAATGTAAGTCATGCCTCTCTTCTTTTCCGTATTGAAGCAACCACCTAGTTAAAACGACCCTAACTTTTGCATTTGGTACCCGTTTGGGACATTTTTGGGTTTTTCATAAAGCTATCGAAAGGATGAATCCGAAAAGCCGCAAATCCAACTCCAATAGATTGCGCGTCGCTAACAAAGTTCAATGCAAGTCATGTCTTCCTACTTTCCCAATTGAATCAGCCACAAGGTGAAAACGGCCATAACTTTCGTATTTGGTGTATGTTTGGGACTTTCTTGGGCTTTTCATAAAGCTATGGAAAGGATGAATCCGAAAAGAAGCAAGTGCAACTAGAAGAGCTTGCACGTCGCTTACAAAGTTCAATGCAAATTATGTCTCCCTTCTTTTCACTAAAGAAACAACCACCAGGTGAAAATGGCCCTAACTTTCGCATTTGGTGTCCATCTGGAACACTCATTGGCTTTTCATAAAGCTATCGAAAGGATAAATCCGAAAACCCATAAGTCCAACTACAATAGCTTGTGCGTCGCTTACAAAGTTCAATGCAAGTCATGTCTAACTTATTTTCCCTATCGAATTTGCCACATTGTGAAAACGGCTCTAACTTTCGCATTTGGTGTCCTTTTGGAACATTCATTGGCTTTTCATAAAGCTATCGAAAAGATAAATCAGAAAACCCACAAGTCCAACTATAATAACTTGCGCGTCGCTTACAAAGTTTAATGCAAGTCATGTCTCCCTTCTTTTCCCTATTGAATCAACCACCTAGTGAAAACAGCCCTATCTTTTGCATTTGGTGTCCGTTTGGGATATTCTTGGGCTTTTCATAAAGCTATCGAAAGGATGAATCCGAAATGTTGTCTCCCTTCTTTTCCCTATTGAATCAGCCACCTGGTTGAAAACGGCCATAACTTTCGCATTTGGTGTCCGTTTGCGACATTCTTTGACTTTCCAGCAAGCTATCGAAAGGATGAATCCAAAACGACACAAGCTCAACTCAAATAGCTTACAAAGATCAATGCACGTCATGTCTCACATGTTTTCCCTATTGAACTAGCCACCTGGTTGAAAACGGGCATAACTTTCGCATTTGGTGTCCGTTTGGGACATTCTTTGCCTTTCCAAGGATTAATCCGAAAAGACACACGCCCAACTCCAATAGCTTAAGAGTCGCTTATCTTCAATGCAAGTGATGTCTCCCTTCCTTTTCCTATTGAATCAGCCACCTGGTTAAAAAGGCCATAACTTTTGCATTTTGTGTCCGTTTGGGACATTCTTTAACTTTCCATAAAGCTATCGTAAGGATGAATCCGAAAAGATTAAATGTCGCCTACAAAGTTTAATGCAAGTCATGTCTCCCTTCTTTTTCCTATTGAATAATCCACCTAGTGAAAATGGCCGTAAGTTTCGCATTTGGTGTCCGTTTGGGACATTCTAGGGCTTTTCATAAAGCTATCGAAAGGATGAATCCAAAAAGCCGCAAGTCCAACTCCAATAGCTCGCGTGTTGCTTACAAAGTTAAATGCAAGTCATGTCTTCCTTCTTTTCCCAATTGACTCAGCCATAAGGTGAAAACGGCTATAACTTTCGTATTTGGTGTATGTTTGGGACATTCTTGGACTTTTCATAAAGCTATTGATAGGATGAATCCGAAAAGAAGCAGGTGCAACTCCAATAGCTTGCGCGTCGCTTACAAACTTCAATGCAAGCCATGTCTCCCTTCTTTTCCCTATTGTATCATCCACCTGGTTAAAAACGGCCATAACATCCGCATTTGGTGTCGTTTGCGACATTCTTTGACTTTCCAAAAAGCTATTGAAAGGATGAATCCAAAAAGACACAAGCAAAACTGCAATAGCTTAAGAGTTACTTACAGAGTTCAATGCAAGTCATGTCTCCCTTATTTTCCCTATTGAATCAGCCAGCTGGTTGAAAACGGCTATAACTTTCTAATTTGGTGTCCGTTTGGGACATTCTTTGACTTTCCATAAAGCTAACAAAAGGATGAATCCAAAAAGACACAAGCCCAGCTCCAATAAGTTAAAAGTCGCTTACAAAGTTCAATGCAAGTCATGGCTCCCTTCGTTTCACTGTTGAATCAGCCACCTGGTGAAAACGGCCGTAAGTTTCGCATGTGGTGTCCGTTTGGGACATTCTTGGACTTTTCAGAAAGCTATCGAAAGGATTAATCCGAAAAGACACAAAACCCACTCCAATAGCTTGTGTGTCGCTTACAAAGTTCAATCAAGTCATGTCTTCCTTTGTTTCCCAATTGAACTAGCCATAAGGTGAAAAAGGCCATAACTTTCGTATTTGGTGTATGTTTGGGACATTCTTGGGCTTTTCATAAAGATATCGAAAGGATGAATACGAAGAGAAGCAAGTGCAACTCCAGTAGCTTGGACGTCGCTTACAAACATCAATGCAAGTCATGTCTCCCTTCTTTTCCCTATTGAATCATCCACCTGGTTAAAAACGGGCATAACATTCCCATTTGGTGTCCTTTTAGGACATTCTTTGACTTTCCATAGAGCTATCGAAAGGATGAATCCGAAAGAAAAGACACAAGCCCAACTCCAATAGATTAAGCGTCACTTACAAAGTTCAATGCAAGTCAGGTGTCCCTTCTTTTTCCAATTGAATCAGCCACCTAGTTGAAAACGGCCATAACTTTCGCAATTGGTGTATGTTTGGGACATTTTTTGGCTTTCCATAGAGCTATCGAAAGGATTTATCGGAAAAGACACAAG
>CM002487.1:1766924-1809744 GCA_000325765.3 Leersia perrieri | reverse complement strand
TCTCGTTCTTGTTTGTGTTCTTCGATTCGCAAACAGGGATTAGCCTTCTCGGCGAGGCCATCTGTGTTCCGGCACGGGTGGTAACCAGAGGAGACGTGGTGCTGCGATTGCGGGGCTCAAGAAGCCGGATTGACGTGTGTTGCGACTCCGCCCAAATCGTTGGTTATCAGAACCTTTCGGAAGATCGGGAACCCTAGTCCACATCAGCGTACATTTCAAGGTTCTGTTGGAGTTCAAGGATCTGTTCATCAGCTTTCTTTTTAGCTTCAAGTATGGCAGGATCATGGCCGAGAAAATCTAGATACAAAACAGTCAGACTCAAGGAAATATTGAAGATAATGGAATCATTTTATGACGAGAGATTACCTCTGAGTTTGTCCTTGAAATCACTTCGGATGTTCCTGTAATTGGCCACCTCATCTCTAAGAATGGCAAGTTCTCCTTGAGCTTGCTCAGCCTTCTCAGCCAATGGGGCAATGCGCTCTAGAAGGGCATCTTTGAGGCTGGAGTTTTTAACTACTTTCTGGAAAAGTAATGCTTATGAGTACAACAATAGAAATCTGACCAAAAATGGTTGTTAGAAGACAACTTACCAAGACCAGATCAGATGACTCGGACATCAGCTAGATTAGTCGCGTCATGTTCTTTTGATCTTCAATCCGATCCATGAGCGCGGCCTGATCAGGATCTGGGCCATATCGCCACCCGATGATCTAAGAGATTAAGTTTAAGAAAATAAAGTTAGAGTCATATATAAGGAAGTTAAAACTAAAGAAAAAGAGCTTAAGTTTACCTCTTCACTGACAGTCTTCTCACTGTTAGAACCAGCGCTAGGTTCGACAGCTGCGGGAGAGCCTTGTATTTGCTTCCCCTTATCAGCACTCAGCGTATCGACGGCAGTCGTGAACACCAAGGCTAGGGAAGAAGTGGCTTTGGCGGCAGCAACCAGAGCAGTAGCAGCAATGGTGGATGGAGCAGTCTCAACTGAAGACAAGACTTTTTGAGATACAACAGAAAATCAAGGACAGTATCACTCAGCTGGAATTGAATAAGTTTATAAGGAACATACCAGTGGGGACGATGCCAGAAGATGTTGCAACTTGGGTCGTGATGGGACAGACATCCATGGCAGTGGCTTGAGGCAGCGAAGAGACAGTGGTCGATGGGACTTCTTCCTCCATAGACTCTGACTGTGAACCAGTCGGCATGGCCACGGGCTTCTCGACTACTGAAGTAGTCAGGGGCTGTGTCCTATTTACTAGTAAAACTGGTATTAGGCTTGATGCATTGAGTAATCAAGGTTAAAGAAGAGTTGAAGATTCGAATACAGGAATCAGAGATGCTCCGAAGAAAAGAGAACTTACACTTTGGACACCTTCAAATGCCCACGTTTAGCCGGGCGAGGAGAGTAGGGCCTTGCCCTAGGAGATGTGGGAGGTGGAGGAGAAGACAAACGAGGAGCTGGGGCTGGCTGGTTGGTCGCCTTGTTGTCCGAGTCGCTGGAGACAATCATCTTGCGCTTCCTCCCTTGAAGGGAGTCGGCGTGGACCGAAGTAGTAGCAGCAGCAGCAGCCTCGGTTGCCTCTTCTTCATCATCTCTAAGCTCGTTGAAGAAGTCAACCGCTGGGCCATCAGTTGTTGGGGCCTGATTAGGCCTGGTGATGTTGGCAACACTTGGGGGTCTGGAGTCGAGCTGATAATATTCCTGAGAATCAGTACGGACAATTAATACTCTATAAGTGGAAAGATAAATGTGTAATGTCAGTGATGGACACATACCCGAGAAGTCTGCTTGTAGATGTGGAAAGATCTACACTGAGGTTTATCCTTCTCGGTGGGGATGTCGACACCGTCAGCAAAGAGAGCCCTGAGCTTGTTACTGACTTCTTCTTCTGTCACGTCAATCTCCGACTCCCTGGTAGGATCATGGTGGCCTGTGTACTCGAAGGCTGGGTGGACACGCTCCTTGAGAGGATTCAGTCAGTACTTTAAGAAGTGTCGAGCCAGCCAGATTCCGGTTAGCCCGTCTTGCTTCAACTCTGCAATCTTCTTCATCAGAGGGGCAACTTCTCCCATTTCTTGCTTGGTGAGCTTAGCATTCCAGGAGTCACACGGGATGGGGTACTCGGAAGAATACTCGCCAAGTGACTTCTCGGCGTCAAGGTAGTAGAACCACTCGTCATGCCATCCCTTGTTGGAGGTGTTGAAGGGACATGTTGAAGTACTTGTTAGTGGAACGGCATTGGAATCCGGTTCCACCAACATTGGAGATGTTGGCAAGGCTAGGATGTGCTTTCAGAAAGAACAGAGCTCGAAAGAGGTTGAAATGGGGAAAATACCCATAAAAGTTTCGCACAAATGGATAAGATAGAGACATGGAGAATGGAGTTGGGATTAAGATTCACCATCTTAATCCCATAGAACTCAAGCAGCCCCCTGAGGAAGGGGTGAGCAGGGAGAGAGAAACCCCGGAAGAAAAAAGGGGTAAAAACAACTGCCTCGCCGGTGTTAGGCGAGGGCAAGGTATCAAATCGAGCAGGGCGCCAAGAAACTACCTCTTGGCGGAGAAGAATGCCCTCCTTCACCATTTGCTTCAACTTTCCCTCATCGATTGAGCTCGGGAGCCAGCCGGCATCTTTGTCTGCGGATGCGTCGGCGGCAGGCTTGGAACTTCCAGCGCTGGCCATGACAAGGATTAAGGGCCGATTGTTGGAGGTTTTTTGATTGGGGAAGGAGGGGCTCAAGGAGGAAGTGTGAATCGCAGGAGCGAGAGGGATCGAGCGTTGTGGAGCAATGAAGCAACAGCGTTGAGCTCGATGGAGAAGACGAAGAGATAAAGGGGAAACTGACACCATTGGACACGCGTCAGATCCACAATTTTCGCAGTCTAACTAAACGGACCCCGGGTTTAACGGCGTCAGTTTAGAACCGTTATAAGGAAGTTCTAGGGTTTATCAGAGGAATCAGTCGGCGGTTAAGGATTTTGGTTGATCACTCGGATTATCACTGGAATTTTGACTTTGTAATTTGAGTTATGGATTAAAGGCTGCGTTCAGAGGATCTGAAGATTTACTTGATAAGAGAGCAGCCGACTGCTATAAAAACTAGATAATTGGATGATCTTGGATTGATAAGCCTTTGGCCTATCACTCGGGGACATTGATTCCTGTGATTGATGCTAAGCTAATATTTGATACAGCCCAGTAAATTTTAAAGCATGCCTTTTGTGCCTCTAGGTGATGGAAAATCACATGCGATTTACTTGGAGCTACTCACAATGTGAGATTGGAGAGAGTAATGACCTAATTTGGTGTTTGCTTATCCTTATTTAAATTAAGGTGCAAATTATTACTGCTCAAATTACTTGGCTAAAAGCCTGCCTCTGGCCTATCATTCAAAATGATTGATGCTAAGCTCCAGGTGTCCTGATTGTCTCAAATAGACTCTAGTTTAGTTGTTTTCCCAACTAATTCTAGAGTCGGGGGCTACACCTATTAGATGCGCCATTCGGCGCACCACTTAATTCCTTTGTAAGGATGTTTTTTCTTAAAAGTATCATATAGACTCTAAGTTTAGTTGTTTTCCCAACTAATCATAGAGTTGGGGGCTACACCTAATAGGTGCACCACTCGGCGCCCCAAATTTTTCCTTGGATTTTATGATGGAGCTCTTCACAGCGTCTTTGCAAGATGATTAGAAGAAGTAATTCAAGATGGAAGTTTGAAGACTGAAGTTTGGAGATTATCGAAGAAAGAAGATGCAACTCGACTGTGAATGACTCGGGGGCTACTGTGGAGAATATGAGTACAGGGTATCTACTCGGATCATCATAAGCCCACGAAGAGGGAGTGTTCTAGAAGATTGATAGAAGGAAGGCAAAGAAGCCCGGCCCGTTAGTGCCTTGTTTCCTACGGCGCAATCCAAGAGATAAGGCATATCTCGAGTCGTATGCAACTCGGAGTACATATATGTAAAGAGATAAATTACCCGACTGGGCTTTGCCTTGTATCCCATGACAGTTGGACGGGTAGATATTGTAACAAATAAGGAAACCCTAAACCGTCTAGGGCTAGGATTCCTAGATGACTCGGCCTTCCCTCCCTATATAAGGAGGGGTCGAGGACGTCGGAACACATCACGTCATACACCATATTCAATCATACCATCTCGGTGGAATGCTTCCCCCGGACTAGATTACAGTTATTACTCCATCGGAGGGCCTGAACCAGTATAAATCTTCGTGTTCCGTCACCATCTAGCTTTCGAGTTCGTGCGTAGCCCCATACAGTTTATTGCCGGTCCAAAACACCGACACAGTATCATCCCTGCTGTTCGAGAATTTTTCCATTCGGAGGTAATGCCAGATGGTGTCAACCACACTGCAATTGTCCTAATCCCAAAAGTTGACAACCCAATGGAATTAAAGGAATATCGGTCGATCAGTTTATGCAATGTCTTATATAAAATTGTGTCGAAGTGTTTGGTCAATCGGATGAGACCTCTCTTGACAGATTTAATCTCGCCTAATCAGAGCGCGTTTGTCCCGGGACGGCTGATTTCAGATAATGCGATAATTGCGTTTGAATGCATGCACTATATACATCATAATAAGAGAGCCGATGAGACCTACTGTGCCTACAAGCTGGATCTGTCTAAGGCCTATGATAGAGTCGATTGGGGTTTTCTGGAGCAAGTAATGTTGAAGATGGGATTTTCTCACCAATGGGTCCGGTGGATAATGCAGTGCGTGACCACAGTGAGGTATCAAATTAAATTCAATGGAGTTCTGTCAGATACATTTGCTCCAACCAGAGGATTGCGTCAGGGTGATCCGCTATCCCCATTTCTTTTTCTTTTGTGGCGGATGGTCTTTCGGCACTGATGGAGAGGGAGGCACGGATCGGTGGAATTTCTCCCCTCAAGGTCTGCAGGAAAGCGCCAGGAATTTCACATCTTCTATTTGCGGATGATACATTGTTCTTCTTTAAAGCTAATCAGCAGGAGGCAGATAGGGTCAAGGAAGTGCTAGACAGTTATGCAAAGGCAGTAGGAGAACTCATCAATCCGGCAAAATGTTCTCTGTTATTTAGTAGTGCTTGTCCACAGCAGATGAAGGATGATATAAAAGCTATACTGCAGGTTCCCCATGACTCATTTGAGGACAAATACCTGAGCTTACCAACTCCGGAGGGCAGAACGAAGAAGGGGCGATTCCAAAGTCTGCGTGAAAAACTTGCTAAACGACTGATTCAGTGGGGAGAAAACTTCTTGTCATATGGAGGAAAAGAAGTACTTATAAAATCAGTGGCACAAGCAATTCCTGTCTATATAATGAGTACGTTCAGAATCCCCGACGGTGTATTTGATGATCTAACGAAGATGATACGCAACTATTGGTGCGGTTCAAAGGGCGGGAAACGACATACTCATTGGAAGGCTTGGGAAACTCTTCTTTTGCCGAAGGGAAGAGGAGGATTAGGTTTTAGAGACCTTCGCTTATTTAACCAAGCCTTGCTTGCTACACAAGCGTGGCGATTGATAAATTTCCTACACAGTTTGTGTGCAAGGGTGATGAAGGCAAAATATTTCCCGAATGGGTCGCTTGGTGATACGGTGTGCCCTAAAAATCCGTCTCCTTGTTGGAGGGCAATTGAGCATGGGCTTGAGTTGCTAAAGGATGGCTTGATATGGCGTATTGGAGATGGTCGATGATGTGAACGGGGGTGGCCCGATCTTTTGGTGAGTTGAGATAACTACGATTGGGAGAAACGTTGACGATCCGACTACAACCGTACGAGACGTTGTTGTGTTGCGTCTTAGCGATCGATACACCTCTCCAAGGGTTTGTTGATCTTGCCGGTGCAGATCAACCCTATTCCTGCAAGCAATCGAGAACAAGCAAGAACAAGATAACAAGCAACTGAATTGCTAGATAAACAAGTCGCACAAAGATAAATTGTTACACGATAATGGGGTTCCGAACAAGCAGATGGACGGTCTAGCCGACACGCGCGCTGCAAGCGAAGTAGCAATGGCTAAACTTACAATTAACAAAACCCCCTAACCCTGAAGGGGTAACTAGCTATTTAAAGGAGTGGGAGAACATCCTAGGGTTCCCTAGGGTCGTGCTCCATCTGGTTGGGGCGCACCCCACTTGGGCCCCTCTTAGACCAGGGTCCTAGACAAAGTTACTGGCCCATAGGCCCATTACTGGTGATGCAGCGTCTTGTTTTCTCGATTCCTGTTGACTCGAATGGAATTTTGCTATGAGGCTTGATCCGTTGGAAAGAGGACTCCGAAACCTTTCCATCAAGTACTCACGGGCCAAAAATGGAGTTCGTATGATGATTTGGCGGCCGTTGGAAGTCAGTGCTGCATCAGGTGGCCGAATTGGATTCCAGAACGCGGCGGACTTCATTTCCTCATCTTCATGCACCATGGGCGACATGTACATCTTCCATATTTGGCTCCAAATATTACTTGCACTCCTAAACACACAAATATGTATATTTTTATTATTAGGTAGCGTCATATTCTTAATTAAATTAAACTGAATCTTATTATGGAACGACTTCACCTGTGAGTATATGGTATCATCAATAGTCGTATCTATGCGAGTCATGGTCACATCAGTCGATCAGTTTGGATTTGGCGGGATCCTTGGATACCACGGGATTCTACAAGGAGAATTATAACCACGCAAGGGAGGTGCCGGGTGTGGATGGTATCCACTCTGATTAAGGCTGATGGGAATTGGAATGAGGAGCTTATCAGACAAATTTTCTTGCCGATGGATGCTGAAGAAATATTGCAGATACCTATATGCAGCAGTTTGAATGGGGACTTCATCGCATGGCATTATGAGAAGACGAGGGTATTCACAGTAAGATTTGCTTATCGGCTAGCATTACGCAAGGCTACTTACAGCAGTTCTTGGGGGGGATCGAGTAGCAGTGTGGATGGCACTCGCAAAATGTGGGAGGCGATTTGGAAATGTTCGGTCCCACAGAAAGTCCGTATATTTGCTTGGAGAGTAGCTAATGAATGCTTAGCTACAAGATCGAACAAGATGAAGAGGAACCTGGAAAGAAGCAATATATGTTTGATATGTGGCACAGCGACGGAGGATAGTTTCCATGCTTTGTGCAAATGTCCTCATGCTGTTGAGCTCTGGAGAGTGATAAGGGAACACTGGCACCTCCCTTCCTCGGCGCAGTTATCTTATACCGGGCCTGATTGGCTTATCTTGCTGCTCGCGGATCGCCAGGATTTGGAGAGGGCTCATATTTTGGTGTTAATCTGGCGCATCTGGTTCGCTCGCAATGAGGTTCTACATGAAAAAGCGCTGCCACTGGCACAAGCATCTATGCACTTCCTGCTAAGCTATATGGACTCGTTGGACCTGATTAAGCAGAACCAAGTCGTCGATATGGTTAAACAGAAGCAGGTCATAAACTATACTGCTATTAATCCAACAGCCAACGATGGCCAGAGGGTGTCCTTGAAACCTGAAATCCAGTGGATGAGACCACCGGAAGGATGGACTAAGTTGAATGTGGATGGGTCGTTTAATCCACAAGATGGAAGTGCTAGCATTGGGATGATTCTGCGGGATTGTCAGGAACGAACTATTTTCACAGCGTGCAGCGCAGTGCAGTTCTGTAAAGATGCGCTACATGCCGAGCTCCTTGCTTGTCAGGATGGGTTGGCAATGGCTCTGCAATGGACCATGCTACCGGTGGTGCTGGAAATGGATTGTGCTGAAGCTATTTGTGCCATTAAGGCGAGAGCGGCTGATTGCTCTTGTTTGGCTGCTGTTGTTCGGGTGATACAAGACTGGGTTTCTGGAGAGAGGAGCGTTTCCTTAGTGAAGATTCATTATTTTAGTTGCTAAATTGGTACATTAATGTCCACTTCATAAACCGTACTTCTATATTGGCAATTTTACAACAATCAAAATTTGAAAAACTATAATTTGAATTTGAAAAACACTGTACCGTAGTTTGAAAAATGGCCACATACATCCTGAGATTAATCTTGAGCAGCGCCACCTTGTTGGGATTAATCTTGAGGTACGTCTTGATCCATGCATGCTTCATCCTGGACCTGGAAGGGGTGGCGATGAGATAGATCACCGTACTCAATATGTTGCTTGGGCCAGCTGCTCGGAGAACATTCCCTTCTTAGCCTCCATCACATTGGCAAACACACCTCCCCCTCCGTCGCCATACTGCTGTTTTCCAGCCGCCGCAACTGCGGCGCTGCCTATACCGACTCCGAAGTCGAACCCATTGAAGGACGCATGTATTTGTGCACGGCGATCCTTGGTGAGCTGCGGACCAGTGGCTATACGGCGATTCTTCTTGCTGGCTAGGCAGCTGGCCGTGATCGGATGAAAGTTAGCCTCTCGGAGTGATAGATGCATCTCTAAATTTTTGTGGCCCAGGCGGACTCACATGACTCAGGCCCATGGTGGGGTGCGCTTGCCCAACTAGACGGCCCATCTCGCTTTCATTCCGGCTTCTGCGCAGATGCACGCACTTCGCCACCTCTCGCCGTCTCGCGGTCGTATAGAATCAGACTCTAAAAATCAGGAAAACACCCAGAAAATCAAAAAAAGTGAAAGACAACGTACGAAGATCGCTAAAATATACTGTTATTTCAGACGACGTATCAAGGACGAAAGGAATCACCTCTCCTTTTATAATAGATAAAGATTTGCCTTAATAGTGTAAAAACAAATATGCTATAAAATCGGATATCGATGATGTGATAATTTTTAGAGCTGACTGCCAGTAGTATTGAACTTGTGAAAGCGCCGGCACACAGGTTGACCCAATTACTCCACCAGATCTAAAAGCTTGAGTAAGAAAATCACGCACCACCCGTTCGGCCCACCCGAGGAAGAGAGAGGGCCGACGAGCCCCCATTCAGTTCAGTCTGTCGTCTCTTGTTGTGCAGTAAGTCTGTCTCTCTTGTTGCGAGGGAATGCAGCTATAGGTCGACGAGCTCCAGCCGACGGCGTACAATGGGGTGCTCCTTCTCCGGGCTGAACGCGCTCTACGACACCGTCGGCGGTGGCGGAGGCGACATCTGGGTCAACGACTACCGCTTCCGCGTCCTCCGCAGGCTCGGTGACGCCGGGCCGGCCGGATCATCCGTCTTCCTCGTCAAGGAAGTTGTCGCCGCCGCCGCCGCCTCCTCCGACGGCACCGACGGGGCGGGACCCGGCGCCGCTGGCCTCGCCAAGAAGAAGGGGGTCGATCCATCCCACATCTCAGGTCTCCTCTCTCTCTCTCATGCACACACACCCAGATCTGAGGGTGCTTCGGTTAGATCACTAGTGAATGGATTTGGATCTGCAACATGTCTTGATTGGTTTGATGGATCAGTATGCGCCGCAAGATCGAGTTTTTCTTTTCTTTTCCCAGATCAGCGCATGGATTGAATTCTCTCGTTTCTGTATAATCCACATCCATTGTCCATATGAAATTGCCCCCTTCTCTGGATGGAGGACTTTCGAACAAAGCTGAAACATATCTTACCTGCACGCTTTCCACGTGGCCGCATAACCCATTTTATAATTTTTGCTAGCCTTGTCTCGTTGGAGTAATATATGCTGCCCCATTCCACTTTTGGTGAGCTACGAGACAATCATCCGCTAGGCATATAATTTGTTGGCATTACCTTAAAAAGTCTTTAGGGCCGTCAGCACCCCTATGGAAACTTTTTTTTTATTTTGCCTTAAATCATTTGTTTTGTAACTTAGGCTCTGCTTGGCTGAGCCTAGAATTTTGAATTTAGACGTTGATTTTAGATTAGTTTTAGGGGTTTTCTTCACCACGTTAGATGACTGGCTCTTGTTTCATTGTTGCTAAGAAAACAAACGAATAAATGTACCTAAAATTTTCTTACAAATAAAACTACAAAATTCATAATCCTTTTGGCCTATAATCCAAAAGCAGGGCGAAACTGAGTGGTGTTTAACCTCTTGAACATCCATATCACGAATTCGTGATGTGGTTCACGGTTTTGGTTGTCCTGATATTTTGGTGAGTGATAACTACTCCAGTGGCTACTCCACCCTTATCATTATCAACTATGCACGCCCCAGATCTGCTTACCAAGAGCAATTCCTACAATGCAAAAGAAGAGTACATCAAGAAATAGATGAAAGCAACCAGATTGCTAGAAAGAAATATTGTGTAAAGTAAACGGATCAAACTTAGTTCTCTGGATAATATAATGTATAATTGTTGGGTATGAAGTCCCTATAAGATTACAAGAATTGACCAGAACTGTGTATAGGATTCTTACTAAAATTGACCAGAACTGTTTCTAGGATTCTTACTAAAGATCTCAGAGTTAGCTTTCCACGAAAATAATTTTTTTGGAGGCCCTTATCCTCACGCATATTCCCTTGCTTCTGTTAACTACGCATATCTCCTATTATCAAGACATCAAGCATAAAAAACCTCAATCGCACTACGCATGATGTTTTGCGCGTTTTACTCTAGGATGGTCTACTAGAATTAGGTAGTAACTGTTTTCTTTTATTAATAAATTGATGCTTGTTAGGAAATGAATTCACCAGTGTTAACATGAGAGCGATAGGCATTTTCTGATATGTGTATACTGGTCAAGTGGGTCATGGTAAAATCATTTTGCACATGATCAGCTTTGGCCTAAATCAATTTGTAGAGTTTGCACTTGTAGTATTGGTATGCAGTACAAACCAGACTATTAGTACTGAGCAGTTTTCAGTAGGATAACTTACTATTTAAGAAAATATAATCTTGACTTACTGAAAGCTTATCTGGTGATGGCTCTTTTAGTGCTCATTAATTTATGGCTTGTTGTTGCTTTAATTGCTTTGTTGTGCTTGCTAGTTTGACTTTCTTTTTTGTGCTTATTATCTCTATACTTTGATTTTTCAGCTGACGGAACATATGCCTTGAAGAAAGTTCTTATTCAGAATGACCAGCACTTAGAGCAAGTTCGGCAGGAGATCAGAGTGTCCTCTCAATTCAGTCATCCAAATCTACTTCCTCTTCTTGAAAATGCTATTATTGCAGTTAAGGTAAGTTGGATCAAAGAAATCTAGTGCATATTCTCCTAATTATTACAATTCTTGCTCTGTTTTCTCCATCACCTGTGCCTATACATGGTAATCCTGAATGTTCTTGGTCTTTATACTCACTGGGTTAAATGTTACTCCCTC
Organism: Leersia perrieri; assembly: GCA_000325765.3. Classification (NCBI taxonomy): domain Eukaryota; kingdom Viridiplantae; phylum Streptophyta; class Magnoliopsida; order Poales; family Poaceae; genus Leersia; species Leersia perrieri. The sequence continues at coordinate 1,798,523 of CM002487.1, read as the reverse complement.
TGGTCAAGAGAACATGTTCTCCGACTGCAACTTTCTCCAGTAATTTCATTGTAATGGGTTTATAAAAACTGATAAAATTAAAATTTCTTGTTTAGTATTTCTGAAACAAATCTTTTCTTCTGGTTTTTATGCATTCAATCGTAATAATTTTATAGACATTAACCCCAAAGTTTTTGAAGTTTGAGTTGATGCATATACAAACAGACATGTATTTGCGACCCGAAGGAGTAATCAATATTTTAATATTTTCATTTCAAAGCAGTCAAGTAGGAAACTACAATCCCTATCAAACTCTACAATACAAATGGTTATCTTGAATGTGCTGGATAAATGTCCCAACAGTAGTTGCTATTCTGTTAGGAATCTCAGAAAAAAAAAAAACAGTTTCAAGGGCAGAGCTATCTTCATACAGTTATCTTCCTGCATTTGGTCAATATTTGTACTGAAAGGTTAGTTTTCTTAGCAAGTGAAAATCTCACTACAGGAATGTATGTATGCATGTGAACCGTTTATGTTCACAGAAGCTGGGATCGGTTAATCCTCTTTAAGAACTTGTATGCAGAAGCAGAAAAGAATACGAAGATTGGTAGTAGATGCAATATGGATTTGTTGTGTTTAAATGGTACTCCCTAAGCCTGAAAATAGGTGGCCATATTTTAGGAAAATCAATATTTGTAACTTTTGACTAATTATTAAAATATGTTGGAGACCATGTAAAAAGCTAATATGCCTTATACTTGGGACAGAGAGTGTTTTCTACTCATGATTTTGGACATGTATGGACTACATAGGTAGATATTTACCAAGTTTGCGTACCTTTATTCAAATATCAAAATTTGGGGAAGTAATTTTTGACAGTTTGCGCCAGTTACTCACAACCGGCATTGACACATAGGGTGGAACCCAGGAATATCATTATTTCTTATAATTTAGACCCTCAGATGGATGCTATGACATATGATCCTTCATTTGTTCATGAAATTCCTATTAAAAGTTTTGTACAGAGTACAGTACACGGTTTTGATTACTGGCCCTTCCACTGTACTTTAAATATGTGTGGGCTATTGAAAGCAGTCTGCTTTTGCATGAGTGTAGGGTGTGCAAGATGGGTTACAGAATCATGAGGCTTATTTGCTGTTCCCAGTTCATTTGGATGGAACCTTGCAGGATATCAATAAAAGTATGCTAGAAAAAAAAGAATATTTTCCAACTATCACTATCCTCCAAATATTTCGCCAGGTAAATGCTTCTGCTTCCTATCTTGGGATGCAATATTAATTTAAAAATGGAATTTCGTCTCATCTCCTTCAGGAATTTTATCTGCTATTTCCCGCCATAATTGGACTGTTTATTTATGTGATTTGTGTTGCCTACAGCTATGTGCAGGACTGAAGCATATGCACAGTTTTGACCCACCTTATTCTCATAATGGGGTTAAACCTGACAATGTTCTCATAACTCAGCGGAAGGATCAACCTCATCTTGCTATCTTGATGGATTTTGAAAGTGCTCGTCCTGCAAGAATAGCTATTAGATCACAAGAAGAAGCTTTGCAGTTGCAGGTACTTTCTATCTCAATATGCAAACTAAATGGTTAGTGCCACTTATGTTAGCAGCTTGTTGAGATCTAGATCATATAGAAAGTTAACATAATCGATGCGTGGAAATTTCAGTTAGCACCTGTTTAGTCATTAGCAGGCATTTTATCATTTTGTTGCAAATATCATATTATCTTTAATCTTCATGGTTTTATATATAAATATGATGAGCGATGGATTTACTGTTTTGGCTCCAAATTGAATTCATATAGGAATGGGCTTCAGAGCACTGTTCTGCACATTACCGAGCTCCTGAGTTGTGGGAGTCTCCAAGTCATACTGACATTGATGAGAGGACAGATATATGGTCTTTGGGATGCACTCTTTATGCAATGATGTAAGATTTTCTTATGCAAGGTTAAACAGATTTTAAGTTTTTCTTTCCATAATTACCAATTGGCTCAGTGAATATATTGGGTTTGTTATAGTTATATTTGCTAAATGATACATTTTAAGGGATTATTAAAATTCTTAAATTCAAATATAATATGCTAGTTTTGATAGAAAATATACCAAGGTAATTATATAGATAGTATGCCATGCATTAGAGTCTCAGAAATAGTCTCTCATCCTCAAATTCAATGTTTTATTTTTCATCTATTAACTACAAAACCATCTAAAACCCACCACTTAGCTCTCAAAGCTAGATAGAACCTGTTCCCTACCTCTCAACACGAATGAAGAGACACATTTCTTCAACATGAAAGTGTAGTTGCATGGCCTTGGGGGCTAGTAAATTTGCAGTATTACCTAGCTGCCACACTCACTCTTGAGTCATGACCATGTGTCATTGCATGTGTCTACTGTGGTAGCCTCCTCTGCTTTTGCCTGCCAAATCCCAGTATATGTACCCTACGTTCTCCACCTTGAGTGCAAATCTCTGCACTATGTGCATGGCATGCAATTCCATCAAAGTGCCCACACAACTTCATCAGCATGTGCACCGGATATACAGGAAATTCTATGCAGTGGAGCAAACCGGTGAGTCACAACAAGACGATTACTTCAAGTGACTCGCATAACAATGACCAACTTCTCATAGTTTTAAGTGCTTAGTCTAATGATGCGGAAGCGTGCATGTCAGCATGAAACAAGCTACCCAAACTCGACATGCACGCTTCCGCGTCATTAGACTAAGTGCTTAGCCACGCCCCATGATACAAAGTGAAGTCAAAATCAAAATGGACATAAACATGTTCTTCAGGCTTAGGAGGACTCTAGTTTTGCTTGGAAAATGTTATGAAGAGGGTTTGATATTATGGGCTAATCAAAATAAGTTTCCCATGGAGATTAGGAAAAGCAAGACTGCAAGACAACCATAAATCTCAATCACTGGGAACATAGGACAATGCTGCTTTCCTCGTCTCAGGAACTTCGTTCCGAAACAAGGAACCGGAATGTCCGAATTTGTGGTACGATGTCCTGGTCGACGCCGGATCGTGTTACAGCAGCGGTACGCAGCCGATTTGAGACCTGAGAAGGGCTAGGGTTAGGGATAGGTAACAAACCTGGGTTGTTCGGTCATTGTTCGGCACAAGAACAAGCACAGAGCTGTCGAGGATGAGCGCCGGTGTCGTCTTATGGCAGCACCCAAGGGGATGGAGAAAGTGGCAAAGTTGTCTTGCTGAGGGAGGAGTGGAGGGCGTGGAAGGGGAGCACCACCGCCATCGGGTTGAGGGAGCACGGGTGGAGCACCGCCGTCAGGTCGAGGATTCCATTGATGGGGATGGTTCCGAATTAGTATACCCTATCCGTACCATAGTCTTTTAAACTGACATTCCACGTCCTGCGTTCCGGTTCCTCAACCCATTGACCTGGGAACTTTTGTGAGTTAGCTATAAATCCATGATGATAGGGGAGAAATTTAGAATTTTAGCTTATAAATTATGGATGAGTATTATCATGCATTGAGTTAGGGTGGAGGCAGTTGCAGGGATTGCATTGGCTCTTGGAAACAAAATTAGGTAGCATGCTCATTGGACTTCTCTGTTAATGTTGTGAAGAAGGCGACTCAAGTCTTGAGTATTGGATGTTCAACATGATGGCGTCTATTGGAATAGGGGTATCACATATGTGTCCTAGTAGATAATGGGTGTGCTTGATTTGTAATGGTGGTGCATGGTAGATTATGTGCTGAACTCTTCAACCCTAGGACTGTAGGACACCCCGCTGCGGCTGCACCAAAACTGTAAATCTAGCAGGGCCCTGGGGAGAGGATGACATTTGGGTCATGGACTTGTAGGGGACGATATGCTACATTGGTTGGGGAGGAGCGCCCATATCAGAGCCTCGAGATGTGTACCGTGGTCACTTTGTTATTGGATATTGTGATTCTGCTTTCCTACTTCATTATAATTCCTGATGTCTAATCACTTAAGCCTGACCTTAGAATAGTTTCCTGAATCAGTTGAATATCTAGCACCAGCCTGATTTTTCCTCAAAATCATCTACAAACTGTTCTTGATATAATCACCAATCATGCTCTTTTGATTTGTGGACCATTATTCAGGGATAGTTTCGTTTTGCCTCTTGAAGGCTAACTTTTTTTTTCCATTTTACATCGAAAGTTGCAAGTCATTTAACCCTATTCTTTCTTTCATAGGTACGGAAAATCTCCTTTCGATTATGAGCTTGATGAAGCTGCTGATGAAAGCTTACAGTCAGTAACGAAGAGTGCGCAAATTAAATGGCCTACTGAAGCTGGTCCCTCGTATCCTGATTCTCTCCGCCAGTTTGTAACTTGGATGCTGCAGCCTCACCCTGCAGTTCGTCCCCACATTGATGATATCATCATCCACGTTGATAAGCTTATTGCAAAGTACTCGACTTGAACTGACAATAAATGGAGCTTCTTCCACAGAAAAATGTTATGCAAGTCAATAGAACATCTCCTTGATTCATTAAATGTGATAAATATAAGTTGGTTTCTTTTTGTGTTAAAGTGGAAAAAAAAAAGACTGTTTATTGGTAGATTGTATTTACCGATTTATGAACCTATTTTTGTTCATGAGTACAATTGCCGATAGATATTTGGTTTTCCTTTGGTGCCCCAATGATCACTCAGGTATTAATGATGACATTCTGATGGTTTCTCCTGTTTGTAATTATGCAAATTTGCTCTTTTCTTGGAAAAGAATGGATTATCAAGTCCAATCAAACTTCAAGAATGGATTAAGCAAATATGGTGTGTATTTTGTAAGGACAAGGCTTTGCTTTACAGTTTCTCTATTAGGATATAATTTGTGATGTAAACATATAATTATAAATCCAACATCATCAATTTTATGTTACAAAAATCATTTCTTGTAAAGTTATTATTGTTTAAAGTCTGTTCCTAATAAAATAAAATATGCCCTATAATGTCTTTGGGCGGAGGGAGAGTTAGTAGTACAATTAAGCAGCTTGCATGCAAATACAGTAAAATAATGCTTAGACCGGTAGGGGTGGATAGAAAGCTCGAAGCTCGGACTAGAATTGGTTTGTATCGAGCTCGGCTCGGATCGACTCGAACTAATGGTCTTAATGAGTTGAGCCAAGCGGTTTTTACCTTGTTAGCTTAACGAGGTACCTCTCAAGCTGCTCGTTTGGCTAGTTAGTATAGAAGGTCATCATATTCATGTATTTAGGACTTCTTAATCAATGATTAGTTATTTGAAAACATCCAAACAATTTATACTTAGTTTTTTATTATTTAGTGTTAGTTATTATGTTAATATATGAAAAAAAAGTTAAATTTGAAATTTTACATATTATATAATGGAGATATAGCTCATTAATGAGCCTAACGAGCTTAACGAGCTAGCTCACAAGCTGAGTCGAGCTAGGTTTTCGAGCTAGGTTTTTAGCTTGTTAAACTTAATTAGTCGAGCCGAGATGGCTCGTTAAGGTAATGAGCTCAATCGAGCCAAGCTGGCTCATTATCCACCCATATAAACGGGCAGGATGGGGCCATCGGCATTGCCCGTGATGAAGAAATGACTTATTTGTAGGTCATCTAATATAAAACTTAGTTTAGTTGAACTAACATGAATCACCCATTGCCCGTAGGCTGGCCCATGCATATCCTTGCTTCTCATATGCTTATTACAACAGATAGCATCAAACACAACTTGTTGCCGATGCATTCACGTCTGAGCTTTGGTAGTCTGGTTGCTAGCGAGCAAAGCAGTATTATGTTCTTGTAGCTTGGGATCACACATAAATCCTCTAAATTCACACCTCTTGCAACTTCAAATGAAAATGGATAGCTGATTCTACAAACGGGTCATTTGTTGCAACACTTCCGTTAAATGAGCTCGTGTGCATCTATCGGATGTTTCTCTCCCCCTCCATCCCTTGCCTCCTCTTTCAACTCCCCCACCCATATCCCTCTCCTTTCTCTCTCCATCGCATCCCCTCTCATCTCTATCTCCCTTACCTCTCCCCTTGGCAGTGGGTGCGAGCGAGTGATGGTGGGTCAAGAGTGGTGGATTTGCCCTTGGCGGGCTTACAAAGGGAGGATTTGCCAGTGGGCTTAGGAGCGGCAAATCTGCCCCGAAAGCCGTGAATCCGACGTTGGCAATGGAGCCGACCATATCCAACAACAGCAGCCTCTGGTGACGCGGGTTGTGCTCACGGCTGAAGCATCTGCTGCACGGGATGGGGTACAACTAGCGATAGCCCATGGTTGTGCTAGGTTGATCATGGAGGTAGATAACCAAGTTCTCATCGGCTCATTGTGTTCATAATATGGGAGAAGAGGCACCATTGCAGGCTTATGGCAAGAAATGAGAGAGTTGGGGGAGTTATTGATCTCCTTTCGAGTTGTGTGGGTGTGTAGGCAAGCTAATAGGGCAACTCATTGCTGCGCTAAGCTGCCATCATAGTCCGAACCGTTTTGGTCTTGTATCACTGAACTCCCGATGTATATAAGGGAGATTGTTGACCAGACTCTACTTTTCTAGACCCGCATGAATAACAGCTCTCATGATTTGCCTAAAAAAACAGTCTTCTATTTATTTACACGCAAAAAAGCCTTTTCATGTTGATCCCTGCCCGATCAACTCGACATGCCCTGAAAAAGCCCGATCCTAGCCTGACCTGGGCTGATCATGCACTGAGCCAGCCCTATGACTAGGAAGTGGAGCCCGAAAGCCCAAGCTTTGTTTTTTCGCCTCTTCGTCAGCCCGGGCCGGGCTCGGGTCTAGAATCTTTGGCCAGGCTTTTTTCAGGCCTGACCCTGCCCGGGGTTTGAACAGGCTTAGACGCGACCTGTATCGTCATGACCTTGCTTCTCTGGTGTCCACAAGCAAACCAATGGACATGTGCGAGCGTTCCATCCATGTACATCGCCATCAGGCCGGTCAGCGTGTACTCATCCGCAAATCCCGTCCAGTTACACACACCGACCGACGTGTTGGCTGTGTCAAGTGGGGTCATTGCCAACACGTCGCACATAGAAGAAAGAAGGAAGAATACTAGTAGTACCAAATTCCCCTCTCCGCCGCGCGCAGGTCTGATGGAGAAGTCGTACGCGTCGGCGAGCTCAGGCGAGCTCTCCGCCGTCGGGGGTAGACCGGTGCGGGTTATACCGCTGAGGCATCCGCAGGAGAGATCGCCCCCCTCGCCGCCCTCGTGGTGGTCGGTTGCGGTGGAGAAGGCGCGGGCGATGGGTCCGCGGGATTGGGCAGAGGCGGCTCTCCCATGCTTGTCCTGGATGCGGAGTTACAGGTGGGAAGAGGATCTGCAGGCCGACCTCGCCGCTGGCATCACCGTCGGCGTCATGCTCGTGCCCCAAGTACTTTTTCTTCTCTTCTTTTTTCTTCTTCTTTACCATTCCCAACATTTTCGTATTGCTCTGCACGGCTTCAACTGTTCCTGGCTGTCAAACAGGAATAATGAGAATTACTTCAATTAAACTCTCCGACTAGAGAGGATTTAGGTGTGTGCCTATGTGTCCTGTGATATATGAATGTTCCTAGGATTACATCAATCTCTTGTTTTTTTTTTCTTCTGCTGCTTGTCTAGTTAGGTTGTCCAATCTGCAGAAATAACACAAAAATATAAGATCTAACTGTGACAATTCAATTTAACTGGATTAATGAAGTGATAAGGGATGGGTGCCAATTCTTGGCTCTCGCATATGGTATTATTTAGTGTATCCAAACCGTTTGTTCATGTTTGTCTGGAACAATTTTATTCCGAGTATGGGGAGTTTTTTCCGGTAATGCATTCCGTTTTAGATGGGAAGGTTAATCCAACATGTAGCTTACATATCACTCGGCTACCTCAACTGCACATTGCAAATTGCAGTTTGAGCAATTAGGTTGTTTTTGCCTTCTGGCAAATGCTGTGTTTCTACAACTTTTCTTATGATGATTCTGCCACTTGATCAGTTCCAAACTGGTGCATCCTTCACATTGGCTTAATTTGCTGGATAGAGATTATATATTACCCTTTTTTGGGGATGCATTTGTTCAACAGTTTTCTTTCGATTCATAAATTTTTGTGCATGAGAACGTCAATGCCTGTGATAGCTGACACTTGATAGTGCATCCTATTATCTGAATTAATCTAGGTTTACTGTTCATTTGTTTTATAAAAGAAATCTTCCAACGCAATGGACAAAACCCACAAAATTATCAGAAAATGACAGAAATCAGCACATAATAATTTTGAATACTGCGTTGCAGGCAATGTCATATGCAAAGCTGGCTGGGCTTCACCCAATATATGGGCTTTGTAAGTATTTTTGCATTTACAACTGCTATTTATCCTATTTTCTTTTATGTTTCAAGTGATCATAAATTGTTGCTCTTTCCATTACCATGGCTGAACAGACACAGGCTTTGTCCCACTATTTGTCTATGCAATTTTTGGGTCCTCACGACAATTGGCAGTGGGTCCAGTGGCTCTTGTCTCTCTTCTAGTTTCCAATGTCCTTGGTAGTATTGTTGATTCATCCAGTGAGCTGTACACAGAATTAGCCATATTATTGGCGTTCATGGTTGGGATATTAGAATGTCTGATGGGACTGCTAAGGTAATTCTGTTTTACTGAAGCTGATGTGCCTTTTTTTATTTTAGAGTATTCAGTTATGAAAATCCATAAACATCCACATAATGATGAAGTATGGAGACATGCACACATATTCATCATAGTAAGAAACTTTTGATTATTCAAGACCAATACTTTATTATTATAACTTAGGATTTTAATCCACCAGCTGCCTATGATTTTTGCTTTTCTTGGTGTTCTGATAATATATATTTTATAGATTTTTCACTAAGCATACATTCATGGTAGGTGATGCTCAAGTCCATTTATAGGGAAACAGCATATAGATCCTGCTACTCTCAAATACTACTGATTGTTTTATGGGTTACAAAGTTTATCTACTTTTGTAGGGTTCCCTGCTCAGTTTTTCTGGGGCTTACATAAAAAAAATTTTAGTCTTACAGTCATATGTTCCCATTCAAAAACAACAAGCTATCATAAGAAAAATTGATAAGTAGGCATCACAACCGGATATTTTTGAGGATCTCGTGACATTCATGATGCACTGTTCTTTCTTTTCCCCTAAAAAATACACATGAGCACATGCATGCTAAATTCTGTGGCCCCAATTCATCTCTATTGTAGTGCACTGATGTGGCTAGATGTTTGAGTAGTAGAAGGCAGCTATGGAGTTCTCGCCCTCAAGTAGAAGCTCTAAGCAACCTAATTTAGATTCATTATCAATTGCTTGACCACAATTAAGTCTGCCATCGCATGAGCAGATGTGGCACAAATTAACTTGTCTCTAAAAAATTCTGTCATTTTTATTTAAGCTAAACAAACTCTGATTCTCTGAACTAACAAACTCTAAGCAACTTTATCTGAATTACCCATGCACGCTTTATCTTCTTGCGGTGCTGATACATTCTCCCGATGAATGTGTCCACAACATGCCAAAAAGCCAAGCACATTATCATGCAGGTTCACATGTATTACTTGTAATTTTCTGTTCTCAAGAAAATGGTTGAACGTTATATTAGAAGTTTGTACATATGCATCTGTACTTCCTTTAAAATAAAGGTGCTGCCACCACCATCATTTCCACAATGTATTTTCTAGGAATTGCTCCTTGGATTCATTATCACTACACACTGGATTCTCCATATGTAGTTTTCTTGTTTGACATTCTAAATCACAATTTAACACAGGAAGGTCCAAGTTGACTTTTTTTTTGTGTACATATATAGCGTATGAATAAATTTTAGAATTAGTATGTGAAGTTGTGAACACGCAGTCGAATTCTCTTTGTAACACAAAATGGTGAATTGTCTGGTGCAAAAATCAAAAAATTTCTCTGTAAAAGTATTAGAACATGTAAGTTTTATTTTTGCCGTAGTACATCTGTCGACATTTAGCTAAAACCATTATTTGTATCATATCGTGATGTGTGTAACATTGATATGTAATATCATTTTATATATTTTTAGTACTGCATCAAAATTTGCACAAAAAACATGGATCTAGATACATAATTACTGCTTATGGAACTACCGGGGCCTAGAATGCTGCTTTTGTTTGAGTATAGTTACTTCTTTTTTCGAACACATTTGAGTATAGTTACTGAAAGTCCTATTTTTGTGATGGACCTGAATGCCCTGCTCCTTTCTCCTTAGCATATGGACTTCAGATGCATGTTCTCCCGTATCTATGGACTTTAGCTATCTTCACTTCTTTTTTCGAACACATTTGCTGAAAGTCCTATTTTTGTGATGGACTTGAATGCCCTGCTCCTTTCTCCTTAGCATATGGACTTCTGATGCATGTTCTCCCGTATCTATGGACTTTAGCTATCTTCACTAAGTTTTGGAGGGGCTTTACCAAAATCATTTAGATAATCTTAATTTGCACCGTAGTTATGTTACCAATGATACACGTTCTTATTTACAGGCTTGGTTGGCTTATTCGTTTCATTAGCCATTCTGTCATATCTGGATTCACTACAGCTTCAGCAATTGTAATTGGTCTGTCACAGATCAAGTATTTCTTGGGCTACAGCATTACAAGAAGCAGCAAAATTATACCACTTATCGAGAGTATAATTGGTGGAATAGATCAGGTGGGCTTTGTTGTGTCCATATGATCACACTCCATACCTTTAACTTTCCCCTTTTAATATTTTGTGCACAATGCATTTTCCCGTGCCATTCAATTCCTCAGGTAAACTGCATAATAAAATATCGTGTAAACATTCTTTTCAGATGAAAATATAATTTGTGATGTTTGAACTACATATTTTTCACTAACTTAATATATCAGTTCCTTTTTGCAGTTCTCCTGGCCACCATTTGTAATGGGATCAAGTTTTCTTGCTATTCTTCTAACAATGAAAAATCTAGTGAGTTCTTAATTTCTTATTTATCACTTTGATTGTCCTGTTTTTTTACTGAAAGCATTACATCAAAGGATATTCCCATTTGTTTACCTTGAAAAGCAAAACCTTTTCAGGGAAAATCGAATAAAAGATTGCGTTTCCTCAGAGCCTCTGGTCCCCTTACAGCAGTTGTGCTTGGAACAATTTTTGTGAAAGTTTTTCATCCATCTTCCATATCTGTGGTAAGATACAAAATGTGAACAATGGAAGTACTTTATAAGAGCCATGAATTTATGCCTATGAGGTGGATATACTCGACCTACCATTTTTTTCCCTTACAAAATTATGCTTCCTAGTTTCCACTAAAAAATGTTGTTGTTTTTAAAGGAAATATTTAATTGTTGTATGAAATGAACAAGTAGTTAAAAAAATCTTATTATTTGAGTCTGTTAGTTATGATACCTCTAATTTAGATACCTAGTTTGTTTGGTAAATTGCATTTGTTATAGACATTGAGTCAAGGATAGAACAAGGATCCAAAGACTTGCATAAACGCAAGGTCATTTTTGTTGGCACTCAGCTTATCCAAATCATCAGGAGACTGTAATGAAGCTAGACCTAAGTTTACGATTATTTATTGTTTTATTGGTAGCAGGTTCAACCATTTCTTCTTCTAAATACTATGATATGATACACATATCTCTTGCGTGTTCGTGGAAAAAATACATAGGTCCCTTCTATAGGAAGGGTTTCCCCTGCTCCATGTGCACTGTTCACGTGAACAGTGCAGCAAATAGTCACTTCTTAATAATACAATCTTAATGTCCTTAACTAACCATACCTTTAATTCCGAACTAAATCAGACACTCCTCCCTAAGAATACTTCTTAAGAGTACTTTGCTTACTAATGGATATGATACAAAACAGCGAAATGATTTATCTGTATCTATCGTGGGAAAATTAATTATATAGGAAATAGATATAAATATTCTGGAAGGTAAAAATTCCTCCCTAATTGCTGCAGTACATGTTATTGTCATGCTACATTATCAACACCTATAAAAGGATGCTTCTCATTTGACTCCTGTTTTGTTATGCGATGGTTCTTATATTTTTGTGCATGTATAAGATAAATATTAATTGTTTTTTGTGTTTAGTTAGTTGTTGACAAACCACCATAATCAGTATAAAAAACAGCCACTTCAGCAGAATCCAAAATTAGGTTATTTCGTCGCAAAAAAAAAGTTATTTATTCTGTTGATCGACAATAGTTTGTCTATGACAGAAAAACCTACATTAAATGCAATCTTCTGTTTCTTGAGTGCTTAGGTAGGTGAAATACCACAAGGCCTTCCCAAGTTCTCCATTCCTCGAGGATTTGAGCATCTGATGTCTCTGATGCCAACCGCAATACTTATCACTGGCGTTGCCATTTTGGTAATTAAAAAACTTAGTCTGTATCAGTCCTTTTTACTTCCTTTAGTGTTATTCATCATTCATTATTTAATATCATACAATTTTAGGAATCTGTTGGGATTGCTAAAGCCTTGGCTGCGAAGAATGGCTATGAGTTGGACCCGAATAAGGAAGTAAGTAGTGAAATTCTTTTTTTTTTTCCTGGAAAGCGCTGGACTGCACCTCATTTCATTAAGAAGATAAGCAGTGAACTATTAAATAATAACTAGTGTATGAATTGATATTGGTGCAAGCTGCTCCCTATTACTGCTGTAAATACAATCTCTTTATTATGTATCTTCTTTACATTTTGTCATGTTATGTAAATCAACAATGAGTTTTCATTTACAGTATCTTACAAGAGGTAACAGTTAGCAGATTAAAGATAGTTATTAATAGACTGTTGATAAGTTTGTAAATTGCATATTAATTATATAAATAGTCAAAGTACCAAGAGATAAAGTTGTGCACTGAATTCTTTTTTTTATCATATCTTAGTTTCTTTCTAAATGTTTTTTTGGGGTTGGGTTTTTTTTTTTTTTGGGGGGGGGGGTTATGGGTGGGGCAAAATTAAGATGCGTAAATTGTACCATCATATCTTTTTCTAATACATATAACATTTAGCAGTTGTAAATATATATCAGAACTAATATTGTAGTTCACATATATACAAAGAACTACCAGGCAATTGATACAGTAAAACTCTTACTTATACGTTCCTTTCATGTTTTGTTTGTCACAGTTATTTGGGCTTGGTATAGCGAATGTATGCGGTTCATTTTTCTCTTCATATCCTGCAACAGGTAAAATATTAGCCATCTTTCATGAGAGAATATCAAATCTCTGATTATTTATCTGAATATTTTCATAATTGAAATTCTTAAGTTACTAGAGTTAAATCTGATTATTTCCTGCTGTTTGTGCAGGCTCCTTTTCTAGATCAGCTGTGAATCATGAAAGTGGGGCAAAAACTGGTTTATCTGGAATCATAATGGGAATAATAATTGGTGGTGCTCTCTTGTTTATGACACCATTATTCACGGATATACCTCAGGCTAGACTTGCCATGTCTTTGTGTATTTTATAGCATCTTTTCAAGTGATTCTTTCTATATAATTTGCCATTGGAGAGCCTTTTCTCACATTGTTTCCATATAATTTGCCATTGGAGAGCCTTTTCTCATACTTGTTTTCTTTATGGATTACTGGTATGGAGGTGGTATTTGTTTTTCCAGATTCCTGCTGCATTTGCAACAATTCATTTTTCAATTATTTACTGAAATAATGTTTAATTGTGAAGAAATCCTTACTGTATTTGTGGTATGTTTCACAGTTCAAGTCAGATTGTAGTTGTACATTTGCCGATGTACTGTAACTAACTTCTATTATATAGTGTATACACGTTATTGAATTACACGTCTTCTAATGTATTCAAGTTTACTCTTAAAATGTCAAACATAGATATAGCAACACTAGCTGTTCTATTTTGATTAATGCTTATGCTTGTAAACACTTATTAATAATTGCAACAATGACAATATTCCCCTGCATTAATTGTGGTGTTTTTTTTGTCTGTACCACCGATATTAATCTTAGTGGCTAATGCGCAAAGAAATTGACCTATGTAAAATGTTATGAATTCTTGTTTCAAGCTCGGCAACAATGACTTTTGCTACGGTTCTCTCTAGTTGTGTTGCCACGCTTTCTCCTCTAGCTCTCCGTGTAAGGTGTGGCCGGTTTTCCTTTAATTAAGTGTGCTTTGTATGGTTTTTGGGACTGGTTTTCCTTATAATTAACTCATTTTTCTTCTATAAATTCTGGCAGAACTGTCACCGTTCGTTAAAAAAAATGTTATGAATTTATGAATGAGGTAGGCATCTTAGTAAATCTGTTCTTGAGATCCTCAAACATCAACTAAGAAAAAAAAAAAAACCCAAAAGAAAGATTGATCTGTAGTATTAAGGCCGTAACCGTACAAATCCAGTATACATATTGGAAGCATTGTTCTATTGTGCTAAACAAGCACTGCATATAATTTCATCTCAGGTTTGTATCTGGTTTGGTGCATTCATAATTACACTCATTGCTAATTTGATCTCATTTATTTTGATTCAGTGTGCATTGGCTGCAATTGTGATTTCTGCTGTCACTGGCCTGGTAAGGACATCTTATTGCTGTGATATATCCAGTTTTTATTATCAAAAAAGATGCTCTGTCAATCATGATGCCTATTTGGAAAAAGACCCAACAACATTTTGGTAGCCTAAACAATTCATCGTTTGAAATTGTAACGATTTCTTTTATATGTTAGTGCTTTTTCCCAAGAAATAAATGTAGTTAATTTATTTACTTTCGCTTTATATCTTATATGTCACATTGATTCGAATTGTAGTTCCGACTAGGATCTACTTTATGATGTGAACTATGCCAATCTGATTTTTAATGGCCATTTCATTATTTAGGTAGATTATGAGGAAGCTATCTTCTTATGGAGTATTGATAAGAAGGATTTCTTTCTATGGGCAATCACATTCATTACAACCTTAATTTTTGGTATCGAGATTGGTGTTCTTGTTGGGGTAAGCATAAATTTATTACTGGACTTGCAATGAGGTTTTCCAAATGTAGTATTTCGAGAAAGGCAACATATCTGGTGGAAACTAACTCTCCGTGCGAACTATGGAAACTTCAATCTGAGCCACACAATGTAGATCCAAGGGTGCGCTCAAGGGAGGTGGAAGGGGTGATTTGCAAAACAAGAGATGTGGGAGGGGTGATTTGCAAATGCGCTTTTGCAAATCACCCCTCCCACCTCTCCGGAGTGCACCTTGGATCTACATCGTGTGGCTCAGATTGAAAGTTTTCATAGTTTGCACGAAGAGTTGGTTTCCACTAGATACGTTGCCTTCGAGAAAAACATTTTTTATAGTAACATCTTTTGTAGGTCGGATTTTCATTGGCCTTCGTAATCCATGAGTCAGCAAATCCTCATATAGGTGAGTGCTCACAATCTGATAATTTCTACAGCATCATTTATCAAACTAAGAAACTACCACTTTATCCCACCGTGCACCTGTATTTGGGCTTTGCCCCCCCTTAGTTCTTGTTAGCTTGGTAAAGAAACCTGAGAGGTAGTTGGGCAGGGGTCTGAGGCTTACCTGTGGATAGATGGAACCCCTCTTCTTTGCACAAGGTACAGAAAAGGATTGGAGTATCCTTCTGTCATTTGTTCTTGCTTTCAACGTGATAAGCTCTCTTTTTAAGAAGGGTTTCCCAACCAAATAACCGTATCCAAAGATTTTGAAGGCTTGTGCATACCAACATGACCAATGGGGGTCATGTCACGTGGGGGTTGTGTATAGCCTCCATGTCATGGGTGCAGGAGCGTGTCTATGCTTCTCCTCTCACCTGACCTCATGTGCTCTACCTCCATACACTTACTCTTTGTGCCCTACGGCAACCTTGCCTCCATCACGGACTGAGGATGAAAACCAGGACTACATACAACCTAGAATGAATCCTCCCGAAGAATGATTACTCATGTAATGCTTTTGCATGCCTCAAGTGACTTAACTGTCATACACCTGATCTGGCCCCTCTGTTAATATTAAATGTGCAAGATAGGTTTGGATAGAATAGCTATTTCGAACTGTTGTTATGTCCACTAATTTTAACTGTTAGGTCTCAGTCTGTGATCTATTATTGCTAGGGAAAAAGGTAACTCTAGTCCTAGTAAAAGTAGGACTATGAAAGGAGTTCTACAGATCTTAATAGGATGACGATTTCTACTTTCCCTTAACAGGGCTTTCACGAGGAACTCATCCTAAGGAAATAGAAATAATTTGGTCGCATGAGATGATTGGAGGCTGTGATTCTGTGTGCAGTATATTCTTGTGTAGGGTAGTAAGAGTCTAAATGTCGATACAACTGTGAGGGAGCAACAATCCCTTGTACTGTAAATAGGTTGTGCTTAAAGGATTTTTTTCTTGTCATCGATTATTTTGGCACCATTTTTTTTGTCTATGGGATTAATCTATGAGTATAACAGTTGACTTGACTAGTGTATATGGTTATTGTGCAGCCGTATTGGGCCGTTTACCTGGCACAACTGTGTACCGGAATACATTGCAATACCCTGAGGCTTATACATACAATGGGATAGTTGTGGTTCGAATTGATGCCCCTATCTACTTTGCCAACATAAGCTACATAAAAGACAGGTAGATTTCTTATTCTATGTGAACGGATTGTGTTTCAAAATTCTTTCTTATCCTAATGGATATTTTGTTGACCGTAACACTAATCAGGTTGCGTGAATATGAGCTTAATCTCCCAAATTCAAACCGTGGACCTGAT
Source organism: Leersia perrieri (assembly GCA_000325765.3). NCBI lineage: Eukaryota > Viridiplantae > Streptophyta > Magnoliopsida > Poales > Poaceae > Leersia > Leersia perrieri. Next base: position 1,781,769 of record CM002487.1, on the reverse strand, counting down.
GTCAGCAGAGTATACTTTGTGATCCTTGAGATGTCCCGTAAGACCTCTTTCTTATGTTACAATGTTTAGAGAAGCATACTATATGTGTTGTCATATCGTGTTTGCATCAAGTAGATTTACTAGATGACTGAGTAAGATAAACAAACAAATATTTAACATGCAGCTGTTACATACATCGATTCAAGTGCTGTTCAGGCTCTCAAGGACTTGTACCAAGAATACAAAAGTCGCCATATCCAGGTTAGCACTTCTAAAAAAACGAACCAATGAAAACTAATAACAAATCTGTACATTGAATAGCATCAAATCATAGGGCACTACTGATTGGATGCAGATTGCTATAGCAAACCCAAACCGGCAGGTACACCTGCTGCTTTCAAGATCGGGCATGATCGACATGATTGGTATTGGGTGGTGCTTCGTGCGAGTGCATGATGCAGTGCAAGTATGTCTCCAGAAGGTGCAGAGCTCATCATCAAGCTCCATAAAACTGTCGCCACAGGCATCTGAGGACTTAGCTGTCTCCATTACCACTCCAAAGGTTCAGCAGCGGTATAGCTTTCTCAAGAAACTCTGGAAATCACAGGATGAGAGCGGAAGTACAGGTAATGAGGTTCAACCGTTGCTTCGTCAAAACCTTGTGTAACATTATTGCCGGCTGCCTTATCCAGTACCTGTCTGCCTGTTTATTATTTGATGTGCCTGTATGCTTAGTGTGAAGGAAAAAAGGAGTATGTTATTCCTCTCTTGCAATTTTACATATAGAGAGAAATTTAGACGTGTTTGTAAGGTGACAATATATGCCCTGCCCACACATTGGTCGTCTGCACATAAGGATGATGTAGAATACGCCATGTACTCCATGGCGCCACGATTTGGCTGGCGGGAAGAATTGAAATGCTCGCAGAAATTCTGGTTTTACTTGTAAAAGTTTTGTATATACAAATTCTTAATCATGTAGTAATAGCCACTTTCTGTGCGTATCCGAGTTGTTTTCACCCCTGTTAGCCAGGTGTGCATGTTTGTGATTGTCGGCTGAATAATATGCCATGAACTTTGTATCACAGACATTTGTGTCAGCACATAACGAATACAGGAGAAGTTTTTGCTTACAAGAATATTTTAAACTCTTTTAATTTTTCAGTATAACCATATTACATGACATCTCAAACTTGTAGGAAAAAAAATGGCATCGATTTTACACATTTCTTTTAGTTCCTTATGCAACTCACTTTTTAATTTATGTTGTATGAATATAGTTCCTTATGTAGTATACGGTACATTTTATTTGAAGTAAATGTATCTTAACAATTATAGTCCTCATAATCCATTGTTTGTACCATCGTGAATCAAGTATATATATTCCATTGTGTATACATAATCATAAATGTAGTATATATGGTTAATGAAGTACAATCCAACTAGATACATTTCCCACTAGATGCGAAGTCCTGTAGCTGTATATAGGATTTCTGTGTGATTCGTCTTCTGTAAATACCATTCCACCACATGTGCTGCTCGGGGCAGCAGATTAACGATAAAATAAAGCTAAATATATGATAAATTAAAGTTGGATGCTGTTCTGCTCTTGTACTATTTGATGATCATCTGCGCTTTCCACACTTGAGGCTTCTTCAGCTTTTGGAGTAGACCTCTTCTGCGTATGTGCTTCAACATCCAAGGTAGACCGGCTTTTAGTCCTGCAAAAGACATAAATATTATGTATTTATGTATATTGTGAAAATTCAGGATATAGGAAGTCAAGACCAAAGCATAAAGCTCAGACTCAAAGGGTTGACGTTTTAAAGGAATGAAGATTAGGCTTAAATCCAAAATTGGAGACCTTGACCTTGAAAATATTTTTTTTAGCACGAAAAAAGAAGGCAAAAATAGTTGGTGGACTGATCGTTTTGATTTGAGAGGCATTATTTTTTTTAGCCTACATGTAACTGTAACTGTATATTTTCTCAAAACTACAACTATTTTGACAATTTATCACAAAACTACAGACATAAGTAGTTTCATAAAGTACAGATTTAAGAATTTGTTTCATAAACTATAGATTTAGTGTCTCTGTTATCACAAAACTATAATTTAGTGTCTCTGTTATCAGAAAACTATAAGTTTAGTGTTTTCATTATCACAAAACTATAGGTTTAAGCATTGCTTAAACCTATAGTTTTGTGATATTGTATTGCTAAAAACTATAGTTTTGTGATAATGGAGACACTAAACTTGTAGTTTTGTGATAAATTATTCAAAATACCTATATTTTTATGAAATTTACTCTTCTTAAAATGTAGACCACTGTATTAAAGATGGAGGACACGACTTAAAGCATATAAGAAAGGGATTATATATAAGATATGTACCTATGGAGTAGGCCTTCGTGGAAACGAGTTGCTGTATTAACGAGATCGTGGAGGGGTCCTCCATGATTCCTGAGGCGGGACTCCTGTGAACGTTTTTGCAAGTACTCACCTACTTCACCAACATCCACATGTGCAGCAACTGTAGCTGCCAGCACTAGAGACACCATTAGTACTGCCGCGATGTGCACATTTATTGCCATCATCCCTCTCCACTGCTGCATCTCCAGCCCAATGATCGATTTTTACTCCCCACAACCACAATATATAATTATTCATCTGTCAATAAATAGCTCTATGGCAGGACACTTTTTGCGTATGGCATGGATGGCTGGGCATAACTTGTGCAGCAGTTCTCCAAATAAGAGCGCATGACGTTTACCTAAATATGGAAAGTTTCTGGCGGACATGGAGTGTCGTAATTGCTACAAAAGGGAAACAACAGGACGTTACAGTTGTTAGTAACCCCTAAAATTAGATTAACTGAAATATTCATGTGGTCTGAAGCAGAGTTATTATTATCACAATCCAAGCCGAAGCAATACCGATCACATATGGTTTCCTAATTTTGTAATATTGCAATTATTACTGCTCCCTCCGTCCAACAATACAAGGATTCAGGACTATGAATTCGCTTTATCCAGATTCATACCCAAAGTCCTTATGATCAAGGAAGCATGTACTTTCATATGATCCTACTAGATAGATCTTGTGTGGTATTCCGATACCATAATCGCTTTGATCATATAAAAATATTATTAAAATTATGGTGGATTGAGAAAAACATGCATAACTCAAGTTTAAAAAAACTAAAGTTAAATTTATCAAAAATCAATATTATAGATTTGATTTTACAATATATTGCGAATTATAAAAAATTAGTTTTAAACGCTGATAAGATCCTGATATTTCGATACAATCTTGGTTCTACGATATTATGAGACGAAAAATAATATTCCTCCCTACTATCGCGATGCGATTACCTTGACCCGATGTATAGTATATTTGCATTGCCCACTAGTCGAGAAAACACCTCCACCATGCATGCATGGGTATGGCCGTGCATGTGCACACAGCTACCTAGCTGCACTCATGCACACATCCGTCCAGAGCCATCCGATCAACATCCAACAACAGCTAGATCTTCTGACGTGGCGTTTTTCCAAATAACCGCCCGTTTCCCCAGTTATGTTTTGTAAAAGCACCCTATGAAATTCTCGTCTATTGATTACAAAACAGAAAAAGAAAAAAGAAATCCCCGAACTGGATCTTGCACACGCACGCGGAGTGGCGGAGCAGATGGCGATCTTGAGCAAGCATTAACGGAGACGGCGATCTACTCGGGGGTAGCGACGATAACGCGCCGGCGGAGATGGCAACCTCAATCTATCAATCGCGAGCCATGCAGAAGAAGCGATATGGAGATCGGAGCGACGGGTCGTCTTTTGGAGTCTGCCACTGCTCACTCCGCCGGTTTTTTTTTTTTTTTTTTTTTTTTTGTGAGCTCAGCTGGTGGTGACCGGAGCTAGCTGTTGCTTGATTTTCTTCGTATAGTGACTTTGTGTTCCCTTCGATCTCATTTGCCCTGTATGATTTTGTCAGAACAGCTGTATCGCATCCTTTGATCTCATCTGCCCTGTATACCCAAGTTTTTTAACCATAGCCTCACTACTGTCAGTATAAGTCAATCTAAACCGTACATGTATTTTAATCTAAAGGATTTGATTGATTTATACTGCCATCTAATTAAAGGTAGTAGAAATATAGAAGAATATTCTTATATGGACAGTTTGATTTTTACTGGCAGTAGAGACTACCGGAGCGGGGCTCTTTTAACAAACAATACATATATAAAGTGTATAATACGTGTATAAATAGAAAGGAAGGAAGAAAGATCTATATTGGCCTTAGATTGTTGGTGTGATCAACATCAGAATTCATTAAAATTGCTTAATACATACATCATCTGTCACAAAACAAACCAACTTATAGGGATGAAACTGGACATATAGTAATATAGTAGCGTTTTCTTTGTTGCCTTAAGCAATTTACCAATATAATTCACCGGGGATTATCAGGGTTACATGGCCCCGATAGAAGTACTATATAGCTCCAACCCTAGGCCTAATGAGTCTAAAAGTCCGTCTTTCAGACATTGTCCTCACTATCCTCCACTCATTACTAATAGGCCAGCCTAATTTCCATTTGTAACCCGCATGGCCGCACCCTAGCGTCGTAATGCATCTCTGATGTCGCCGTGACACCGTCGCTGACTTGTCATCATTGTCGATCAACTAGTTCTGGTACGGGCGTGCTGCGATTGAGGTTTAGAGAATTTTCTAGTGCAATTGTTTGCTTTGAACTTGAACCTACCATTTCTGCATTTTTTCTGTACACACAAATGCTGAACATTCGGTCAACATTAAAAATTTTCTGAAGAAACAGTGAATTTAGAATGGTAGAATGAGTGAATTTGCTGTCTACTTGTCCGTTAGGAGTAAACAGAAGAAGTCTTGATGACAAAATCTAACAAATTTCATTGACAAACACCTAAGCCCTAGGAATATCATCAACAAATGCAAATTTTTAGAATTGCATTCGCAATAGCGACTTTGTCTTAGAAATACCATTACTGTAGGTTCCATTACAATTTCCACATTACGTGCTATAGGATGAACAATGCATTTAAAGATGTGGGGTGGAACAGTGTGCATTCCCCGTCCACCCCGTGTCATTAAATGCACCATTTATTTTACAGCATAATGGATAAATGCTATCAGAATCCTAACAGTGATGACATTTCTAGAACAAAATTGCTTATACGATGGCATTTATTGGAACTTGCATTTTTCGATGGCATTTTTGGGACTTAAGCGTTTATCAATGGTATTTGTTAGATTTTCTCCATAATAATATAATACGAGTCTTGCGGATTTAGCTCAAAAGGCACAACAGGAATTGAAGAGTCATGAAAGTATCAAACTGCTTGACTCAGTTCTTTTCAAGGAGAAATCGATGGAGGTGTCTAACACCCTGTATTTAAATAATTTTTAACCAAAAATATGGATTTTTTAAATCTTTTTGTTGAAATAATATGCATCATGCTCGATCTTATTTGTTTAGATCAAAGTGCAACTTTGGTGCCATTAAACACAATTAATTAAACAAGAAAATAATTGGAGGAAAAGTAAAGAGGAATTATAAAGGAATTTTCCAAAATAAAGAGAAGAGGAATTTGATGAAAAAGAATTCAACCTAACCAATTAATTAAAGGTAAACCCTAAAAGTAATATGCATTCATAACCAACAGCAAAAAGCCAAAGAACATATAAGAGCAAGGATAGTACATCGATATATGCAAGATAAAGAAAAACATATCTCCATGAGGAATCTATCTATGGTTCCATCGGGAACTTGAGACTCCATCGGAAGAAAAGATATAGCTTTGCCAGGAGTCCATACGTAGAATTTGCGTAACTGCTCGATGTTCCAAACTTGTAAATTCATGACCATCCGCGCCCACTAACAGATATGCTCCAGGTTGTAGGACCCACATTATACGATACGGTCCTTTTCATATATGTGATTTACGTCATGGCTGGCTTTGTACTCGTTAGAGTACAAAATCACTCACCGAGAAGGCACGCTCTCATACCTTGGTGTCATAATACCATCAAAGTTGTTGATATCATACGGCTCGTAGACAAGCTCTTTTATAATGCTCTTCGAGAAGTTTGACATAAAGGGTTTGATGGGAGGGTTGATCCTCTAATATGCTTATACTCGCTGGGAGTTAAGTCGTAGTTCTATAGAAAGCATAGCCTTGGACCCAGAGATTAGAAATAATGGTGTCTCTCTGGTTGACGTTGTAGGCATTGTGCAGATAGCCTAGACTACCAAAGGTAATTTGTCAACCTATGCCTTTCCATAGGACTACAGCTTATTGAATGCTCGAGTCTCGATTCCTTGGCGTAACATGTAGTTAGCCCGTTCAACTTGACCATTGCTTTTTTAGGACGAGTGACCAAAGCAAAAACATATCTTAATTCCCAAGTCTTCACAAAATCGGGAACCGAGATCAGTAGATATGGTGTGACAATTCTAACCTGCTATATATTATGCACATGAATCTAAGGGTGGCACTGGATGTTATTGCTGCCACGGGCTCTGCTTTGATCCATTTTGCGAATTTATCGATAGCAACAAATATGAATTTTCCAGATCCTCGGCTGGGTGTAAACTGACCAAGGATGTCGAGCCCCCAACTTAGAAAATCAGCCATGTTAGAGGAATAGCTTATAGGGCTTGTGCAGGTAGTCTACTGATTTTGCTATTATATTGACAAGTTTCACACTTCTGTATGTGTGTCGTGGCACTTGCAGCGTAGTTGGCCAATAAAAGCCTTGTCAATCAATGATCCACTAGCTGCATGGTTGCCATAGATCGTGAATGTTTCTTAATAATTAGATGCCCTTATTGCTTGATATACACAACGCCAAAATTTGGACGGTTCTTTATTGGATTTGGTTAGGGAAAGGATGCAACGAGCCGATAGAAAGTTTATCCAGAAGAGATCAAATTCAAGAATAGTGAAGACCGCGACATGGTAGTTTAATTCTATCTATTAATTAGACAGATTTTAGTTATTTTCCTTATGTAATTAGGAAGGAGTCTTAGTCTAGTGTCTGATCGGGACTCAGTTAGACCCAAGTGTATAAATTGTGTACCAGATGTCCTTGTAAGAACTATCACAAGATCAATATAATTTTGGAACATCGCCAACTCATAACCTACTCGACCAGTTCTTGCCTTCCGCTCAGGGCTGCATCGGTTAAGTCCGAACCCTGTAAGAAGATGAGTTCGGGGTCTTGCTATTGAGTTGGACGGCATCGGTTAGGTTCGATCTCTAGTGAGGAAGTTTCATCGACTTCGCTTGTACCGACAAGATTAGTACTTTTTCGGTTAAATCTGATATACTGGTCAAGTTGGTGCAACCGTTGCCTATCAGATATATTGTTTCTATTTTTAGCAAATCACTTTTTAGGGTCGTATCGGCTTGGTTAGGATTTTCTCAGATAGGTCTAATATTCTGGCTGAGTCGATATTCCTCTGATCACATTGTTGTTCTAGGTTTATTGTTATATCAATCACCTATGTAGATCTATTGGCTTAATAACATTTTTCTATTACTTTTAATCTTATACTATCTCGGTTAGGTCTAATCTATCAAATTGTTATCAATAAATTTATGTCTACTAAGTCAGTAGGGTTTTATACAATGTTATTGAGGGATTAGCTGATGAGTTATCTTGTTACTAGAACCAAGTGTCATATTGGATTTTCATGTTATATCATGGCCGTAGCCGATACTACCATTAAGCTATTTATCTATTTATTTATCTATTTGATTACTTGATCTATATCTAACATACATCGATTGTTAATCAAAATCCTATCGACGTCGACTAGAAGCACGTCAAATCGGCTCTTTAGCCCATCGGCTCCTAAATCATCATGTCCATCACGGAGAAAATAAAGGCTTACATGGACCATTAATCAGCAGGTCGTTAGGTATTGTTTGGTCACAAAGAGATAAGCTTTAAAAGCAAAGAAAAACTGATTAATCTATTGTTTCGGTCTTTTTTTTTTTGAGAACGCTATTTCGGTCTTTCGAGCATACCATCTTGCAATGAGATCTACACGTTGAACACCCCCCCGCCCCACCCCCCAAAAAAAAAAAAAAAAGAGGGAAATAGGCAGCTGTCCTTGTCCCCGGTTCAGTAACGGCAGTAGTGGAGAAAAAAAGGTACAAAGAAGCTAGTGGAAGAACTTGTGAATACTCAGTTCAAATGCAACGCAAGATTCCATCAACTATGTACATTTCATGACTACTTTCTCCTGCACATATTCCCCTCCGCCCTTGCATTGCTCAGCACTTTATTTTGACTGCAAAGTAACAGCTGGCATCCATCGTCTGCCACTGCTACTACACCTGATTTAGCATCAACAGCAACGCACGAGACTCGTCCACCTAAATTGCATAGATCGGCAACATTAGTGGATTATATTTTCCAGTTATAATCAGCTGGAAAGGTGAGCTTGCTTTTTATGGAACAGATAAATCACTGTTATGTAAGAAAAACAGATAGTGACCAGAACAATTTCAGCTTGACATGCTATATTGAAGGAGCGCCCAGAGAAATAACCATAAGGATTAAATACTACCTATTTAGCAATAACATTAGAAGTTTCTTTTCATTGGATAAAGTATTAGAAGTTTTGTTACGTATGTGAAACCTGAATGTTTAGTGCTACAATATGTGCAAAGTTAAAAATTGTTAACTCATAAACATGCAAACAGACCAACATTGTCTTTGTTTAAACATACCAACTTGTTATTTGATATGTGGTTGCTAGGTGCTACCATATTTAAGAAGACATGAACTTCATCACTTACGATTAAAACATTGTGCAGCAGCAAGTTTTCTCCCAGAAGACAATTCCCATGCGTACAAGAGACCTCCATGTGTTCCAGTGAATCCATGGTTACCACAAACATCTACAGCAGTAGCCCTGAGAAGAATGCAGATCGCTAAGAACTTCTCAAAGGAGAGTTGCTGTAATGAAGTGAATCATCAGATCTAAGATTTAATAGGGTAATGATTCAAAGACTTCTTTGCTTATTTGCATGTCAATCCTTCTTTCTGATGACCTTTAAGCAAGTAAACCAACCAGTGACTTCATCTGCCTCAGTATGGAACTTGCTATAATGCATTTGGAGTGCAGCAAATAGTTCACCATATTGTTCACGTGAATGCAGTGAGATATACATGCAATAAATTCTTATCTTCAGGGAAAGCAAGGTTATAACATAATTCTAATAGTACTTATGAAAATACATCGTCATGTGAACAGTGCCCTCAGATACGGATGCAAGAAAGCTCAAGATGGCTAGCAATTGTGTTAGTCAATACTGCGTATGTAACATAACATTATGATGCCTCTTGCATGGGTCCAAGGGACGGATTCAGGATTGTTCCTGAGATGTTTATATTCAAATGACCAGTTTAGGCCCTGAATGGCATCCATTGATGCTTACTATTGACAGAACATGTTTCCATCTATGATTTTGTTAAAATATTAAATCTTGAAAAACTAATAGTCGATTTTCTAAAGGAAATTGTGTAGGTTTTTTCCATGGTTACCAATTGGTAATGATGGGCTCTGCATTTCCAAGAACCTAAACTAGGTATACTTTGAACTCTTCTCCTTGCTTCCAATGCAGGTAGTCATCCATTATAGGGGCCTCACAGTACATTGTATCTAATAAAGAGATTCATGTGAAAAAAAGACAAGCCTCGTAAGTAACCAAATCAATCTAATCCAGAACTAAGAGGACTAACCATGCTGAAGGAATAGTAATAGCACAAATAGTAATCACCTCGCTTGAGTTCTACTTCCATTAATGCTGCACATAACCCTTTTTTAAGTTTATTTCATTTAGTACGCTGCAAACTTATTAATATGTTTGCTGAATGTAAATGGAGGACCAAGGAAAGCAGAGTTTTTCTGGTCTGGAGCAAAGAAGACACTAAAGTAAATGGCTTCTTTGCTCCTCAGCATTCCATGCATTGGCCCCCTCCTAGGACAATGTATCTATCCATGTCCAGATACATTGTCCTATGGGACAGAGGTAGTAATTTCTCATGCACAAATCTCAAAAAATTCCCCACACATGGAGAAACTCCACGTCCAATTAAGTGTTGCTTCAAAAAACAATTGTTGTGGCTAAGTACATATTTTCTTACCAGTATCAACCTTTTGCGTGATTAGACATACAACTCCAAAAGGTAATATTATATTATGAAGTAATTGTTGGCAAACATAAAGTTACTAGAAGCAATCATAGATGTAATATCAGTATATGGATGTAACAGTCAAATATACACACATATATTGAAGGAAGTAACAGATACTCTATACTCCTTTAGAAGAAGAGAAGGTAGTGGTGGTGACAACAAATATATCACCCCAACTAATTCTATTGTAAAGTTTTCAGATTACCCCTTGAACTTCTTAATATTAAAAAACAATCAAATCTAAATGGATAGCCACATATAACATATAAATGGACAGTCACATAAAAGAACGATCAAATATGTATATTCTACAAAGCAAAAGGATGGATAACATCATGGAAACATATTTCTATTTATTTCAGGTGAATATTATAATATATTTTATTTTAGCAGTAGCAAAGCACGAGCATTCAGCTACTTATCATGCAATTATATTATAGATGATTATAGAAAGAACAAATGTGTAAATGCAATTATAGATGAATCATAGTTTTAAACTTTTTTCTTGCATCAATATTCAAAAACCATATTTATCTTCACGGATGAAAATGAATTAGGTATATAACTATACTCATTTTGTGAAGCAATTATATCCATGTCTCTATTTTTGGAAGTAATTCTAGTAAAAAACATACCTGTAAAAGCTAATCCTAATTGTAATTCTGGTGAACCCTAGATGTAATTACAGTTAATGTAAATCTACAAAGTCAAAGTGATAGCACAGAAGCGTGTGTTGGATGTTTCTATGTGCGTGCAGAATACGCTTTACAAAATGTTTACGATAAGCAAGTCGTAGAGTGGCTAGCACAGAACCAATGAAAAATAAGTGATAGGGCCATGCTTCTATTTTTAGTAAGAGGGAGGCTTCGGTCAGTGTCTTCTACTTTCTACAGTGTGAGAGGGGTTGCTGGTTAGCCCTATCCTATTGAGAGGGTGTACTTGATGTAGTCACATCCAAAACAAAATACGGTCAGACCATCTTGGTCCCACCTTTTCATTTTTTGAAAAAAAAAGGTATTAAGAAAACAGAACTAAGCATATTAGAGTTTACAGCTGAAAAAAGGCCAATATCAATGGTTTCTAGCACTTTCTCCAACGTATTTCTATATTATATGAATAAGTCATTTCGTCCTCTAAGTAACATTACTCGTGGCAGCTCTCTGAAACACTTTATCACCCAAAACATTCCCAGCTTCCATCGAAGTGACTCACTTGTATAATGCACAAATGATATGGACATCAGTGAAAAGAGAACAACATATTTTTCCTCTTCAAAGGAGTTTTAGAAAAGCTATTTGGAATAATACTAACATTTTGTATTCATAATCTAGCAATGGGATAAAAATGTCCATGCGAGTGCATAACAAGAATAAATGGAACCTGTATACATCTAAAAGGGGTTCAAAAACCTGTATCTTTGGATCATATATTTAATATCCTCCATGATCTATAGCAACTCTGGTATTCGATTTCGGGAAAGCTTGATTAAATTTATAAGCTTGTGAGTGCAAGCATCATAAAGCACATACAAAAAAAAATGCAATTCAAGGGAGGACCTCAAGGTTCAATGTAACAATTTCAAAACAATCAGTAAGAATCGCTAGAATAATAAACATCCAGTCCAGACATATCAAGTTGCCAACAAGAATGAGGGAAATAAGCAACACGTGCTATAACTGTACATGAAGAGGTGAAGGTACCTTGGATCCAAAATACTTCCCATAAACACAGTCTCATTTGCCAACAGAGCTAGCCTCCATCTTGGATTGTGTTCCTTTGCTCGAAGATCACTTTGGTAATCAGCTACTGAAGCAGAAGAAATCAGAATCCAAATCGCTGTGTCCTTTCCAGGTGACAGAATGGAGTCCTTGTCAGCTTTTCTGAACACGCCAGTAACTGTGATTTCTTGTAATCTTCTCTCCATATCAGTAACTGAAGCAAGAATGATATCCTCCTGAAAACTACAGGATACTACTGGCAAAATCTGGAAAACAATGATTCCTGGAGCTGTAAAAGTTGTCAGAACTGTTCGCTTGGAGATGTCCCTAAAAAATTGTTTAGATCAAATCAGAATAGACCAGCAAAAACAGAATTGTTTAAATAAATTAAACTAATTAAAATAAGAGAGACTGATGCATGTATAGTAACATTTTTTTCTCAAATATGCAAGAGAGTTGCATATATTTGCATTAATAGAAGAGAGGCATCCAAGATGCAGATACAAAGAACTGGAAAAATAAAACAAAAACAAAAGACAAAGCGCCCCTGCAAGGCCCTTCCAACATCCTAACACTCAAGCCAGACAAGATCCATAATCAGGGAAAGCCCCCTGGCTTCAGCCATACTCCAAAGCTCCTCAGTTGCAAGAACGAAACAAGATGAAATACTTGGGGAAGCCCCATTGAAAACACAATCATGCAGGGATTACATTATTAATAGTATAGTGTAAAAGTACGAACATCTTTACAACTTTTGTTCAAGTTAAGCACATGTCTGAATGTTAGAGAAGTTGAGTTTAATCAACACAAATAATAATACAAATGAACTCTCAAGACAGCTTCTTAATTTATAATAAGCTTATTTTTTCGTGAGTTTTATCATATTAATTTTATCATGTGGGGCCGTATATATGTTCGCCACCAACAAGCCAGGCGCCCCTAATTAGCTTCATTATCTCAGTTTGTTTCTATGATTTATCTCTTTAGTTTATCTCCTAGGTTTGTTAGATTAGTTCCATAAGATTTGCATTGGTTGTTTAGATTGTGCCTCTCCTATATAAGGGGCTTGCCTGAGAAGTAATGAATTAACAAACAAAATTCCCAAGGTCCACTCGAGTTCGGTTTGTCATGGCGCTTGGGCGACGAGGAGCTTATTGCCCTCGTCCTCCCATCGACCACGATTATTCCCTACGTTCTACACCTCAAAACCCTATAACCGAAGCCCGTGACAATTTTAGATTTTCCTTTACAGAATACATTTCACTTAAACTCAAGCATTTGCAGTGAATAAATTCAAACTGCAAAGCTATGTAGGTTTTGATACACTTATCAGGAAAAAGCATTTTAGAAGTTTGATCTCATGCACCTAGTTCTTCTTTCCTGTTTGGAGTCTGCCCTAATCTATTTGTGAAGTACTCCTTCAGTTTTATAATGCAAGATATTTTGACTTTCTCCTAAGTCAAATTTTGTAAAACTTTACCAAATTATAGAAAATGTAGCAACTTTTTCAACATAAAACGAAAATACTATAAAATTATATTCAATGTTGGATTTAATTAAACTAATTTGGTGTTGTAGATGTTGCATTTTTTTCTATAAACTTGGTCAAACTTAAAAAGGTTTGACTTTAAAAAGTCAAAATGTCCTACAATATGAAACAGAGAGAGTAAATCACTAGTAGCTCCTAACATTCCTGAAGAAAAAAAATATAATTCTTCAATACAACAGCCATCTTTGGGATTGAGATTCTCTGACTTGCACCGCCTCCATATCTTTTTGGCTGACATGTGTGGCCCATCACACATGGGCCCACATGTCAGCCACTATCTTTGAGATTTTGGAATCTAGAAGAGCATTACTGCCAACTGAACTCTTTAACACAGGATACCTTCTAATAAGAGTATAAGACAGAGAACCAAATGACCCTTTGAATATGGAATTCAGGTATTGACCTGGGACTTGTCTCATAGCTGATACTTCATGTAAAAGTATCACATTAATAGTATTAGTATAGTATGAAGATTAAGATAAAAGCAGTATCCAAGTAACATTTAATATAAATGTATCAACAAAGAAGGGTCCTGACTTACCACAAAAAAAAGCGTCCTGCACCATCATGACCAATAATGAGAGTGCTGCTTTTTGGCATTCTTCTGAGCTCTAGAATTGAATGACCCCCGTTACTAAAACTAGGAATCACATGCTCCTCAGATATTATTCTGTAACACAAAAAAATGAGAATAAATAGCATCCGGTAGAAAGCTCATGCGGGTATCCATAAGAAGCAGGACCTCGGCCTTTTCTCTAAAAAAACAATTACATAACTCTGGTCTAAGAGTTGTATCTATTTATGCATACTTATTATCTTGCCTGGGCTCAAGAAATTTCTTGGATCTGCGACCGATATGCATCTCACACAGTACCCTTATTAAAAAAGCTAGCATAGGTCCTCTCTTCAAGTAAAATGGTTCTTTTATTAGTATGCACCACACAAAAATAGTTCAACTTTTGTATATATATATATATATATATACACAATATATATATATATATATACACATACATATGTACATGTGCACCAACAATCTACACCATTGATGTGGGATTAATTAGGATCTCGACCGTTGGTGTTAAGTGTAGCTTATAATGAGTAAATGAATGCTTTCGAGATTATATTTTTGAGATTATATAATCTGAACATTATATTCTTCGAAATTATATTTTTTTCAATTTATAATCTGAACATTATATTTTTTTCAATTTATAATCTAAACATTATATTTTTCAAAATTATAATCCGAAAATTAACTTTTTTGATCGCGTTTTAGGTACATAAAGATGCTTTCTCTCTAATCTACCAGGGACACGTGTCACTACGTCCATGTTGGTGCAAATGTAC
>CM002487.1:1755954-1766909 GCA_000325765.3 Leersia perrieri | reverse complement strand
ATATATATATGGGAAGGTGAGCTGGAAAGAGAGATGGCTCCAGATAGAGAGCTTGGAGATGAGTCAAAGAAGTTGCTTCATGCCAGCATAGGAACTACAAGCCAGAACATCGGGCAAGCATCTGCTCCTTTTTAGTGGCATTGTATGAACCAATATGAACTTGCATCAAACAAGTTCCTGGAAATAAAAAGAAATTTTACAAATATGAAAGAAAAGAGTAATCCACATCACTTCTGGATTACAGACTAGATAGCGGAAATTCGCAGGAAGAAAGCTAGATGGAAACAAGAAATAAGGCAGGCCATAGCCATTAAGTGACACATTGTAAAATCTTTATATTTCCATCAAACAGATAGTCACAAGATAGGCCGATAAGTCGCTGATCAAATATTTGGACCCACTTTGTGCTTCATGGTAGAACAGTTAGTTACCACATTTTGTAATATTTTTTACATTAGATTTAAAATGATGTCTATAAATAGTTGGTTTGAAACCTAGAAAGGAAGTGCTCTTTAAAATCTACCGCAATGCTGAAGGAGGCCTCAGAACAACAACAGAACAACAAAGAAAAAACTAGTAGGGCAGAATCACGTACCTCCATCCAGCAGCCATCATCCAGATATGCAATTGCCTGCCATTTTCAACAGTTACAATGTAATTTGGTTCACAGATTAAGATGCATGACAGTGTCCCATAAGCCATCAATTTGGTCAAGAGTGAAACATAGCCTAAGTTCACAGATACAATCTTCAAATAATTATCCTCACATTGATCCAATTTGCACAGGGAACAAGAACAATCAATGATTTGCCTCCTGCCAGTAATTATATGTGGTTAGCACCAATATAATCAGAGCATCCAACACATTTCTCCGCTAGATCTAAGGGATGAGACTACAACCTGCAGAAAGGCATTCTGGTACTCCCAAGGAGGACCAGAAACTGGCCATTGGGTGTGAACTGCAACCCAGATCTTTCAAATGAGAGCTGCAGAAAACAAAAAATATCCAGGTAGTGAGTACACTTTACACGTTGCTGACCAAAGAAAACTATAGTAATGTTCTCACATTTCGCAAACATGACCGCTCCAAGGAGGACAGTAGAAGAGGAGTGTAGCCAACAAAATTAGGTGCTGTCTCTTTCTGATCCATAGGGATGACATTATATACATATAGGAATCTTTCACAGCTCTCTAGAAGGCCACAGAGTACATAGATCAGTAAGCTGCTGTTGTTTTGGGTTTTTAGTATGATAGACAAGACAGGCATTGGGTGCAGGTAGCATCCCATATGATCTAGATGAAGATTTGAAGACCTTGGCGATGTTTCTTTGTGTCTACACAATGGACCATTTAAACGGTTAATTTCAGGAAGGGCATGCTCATCCTTGGGAGGTACATGTCCACAAATGTTACTCCCACAACCAATGGAAACCACTGTGTTCTCATTGAGATTTCTGCATCCAAATTGACATTCATTCTGTCTCCCAAGAGGGTGATTACTTTCACTTGTTTTTGTTCCAACATCAACGGGACACCCTGTAACAGTGTTTACCTTTTTTGTCCCATATTTAGAATGATTCTCTGTACCTAATGACTCAAAAGCAACATATTTGTCAACAAACTCAGTATCATCAAATTTACCAGCCATTTTCTGATTGTTGTTATGTGCATTATTAGAATGAACTGGACTCTGCAAGAAATTTATTAAAGACTCTTCATCCCTTGAAACTCCTGTCCTGCTCTTAGCAGAAGCTTGTGCATAACCATCAATTAGTCCACTTCTGAAATTGCTCTTATCTGACACATCAACTGAAATTGATGAGTCATCGGTAATCCCACTTCTAGAGTCCTCAAAGTGCTGCTTATCTTCTGTGCGTCCAACATTAGTTTCATTGTGGTTTGCAGGGTAGGAATTATCCTTCTCACCGAATTCTTCCTCCAGACAAGCAAGGAGTGCTTCAGACAAAACATATTGACCTTTTTCATTATCGTATATCACATCGGGTGTGTTTGTGCCATCATCTATCCTCATCTGACATTCAGAGCGTCCATCATGATCTTCCTTGCTATCATATGGCAACCTTGAGTGGTCATAACTTTCCTTAGAGCATGCATCATCATAATTATGATGGTCAGCACCCATGGATTTGGATGTATTATCACACAAAACTTGTTCATCACCCTCAAAACTATCTGCAACAACAGCATTCATGCCATCTGCTTTAAAGGCTGGCCCATCACTCATGCGGTCACCATTATCACAGCAATGTTTAACCATTTCACAGAGAGATTTCTCATGTGAATATGTTTGAGAAGTTATTATATCTGTTCCTTCACAAACACTTGTAGACACAGCTGCACCTGCCCGATACAAGAAATCATGGCCATGACTCTTACAAAAGAGGGACAAATTTTCATAGACTCCTTAAGTGCTAACTTTAGTTTGAGTGGGCTACTTGGATAAAGTTTCCTTTTCTAAGAGAAACTGACAGCATTTCTCAATTATGGTGAATCAAACTTTCCATGAACGTATGCTTTATACGGTATGAAGTTTACATACCTTGGCAACCAGCAGCAGATGGATTTTCAGTTGAAGCAGTTCTAGTCAAAATAGTATATTCTTCATTCTTTTTATGCTTAACTTTCTTCTTTCTGCGGGTTTTCTCTAGAAGTGGGATAGCTTGGGGAAGCAAAATAGACATCATAGACATAACTACTTCTCTCTCAGATGGATCCAGATCAGACTTTTGAGAGCTTAAATACGAACTAGAAGATAAACCAACTTGTTCCGGTGAATCTGCAACAGATTCTCCTCTATTCTCGTCAACCAAAGTGTGTTTTGAGTTGCAAGGTCTTTCTTCCAGCAATGAAGACATGCATCTTGAACCAGTGGCATCCTGCAACTTGTACAATGCACAGCAATCATTCAGATACTGAGCTTTCAACTTATCGATTATGAACTTTGGTGGGTCAAAAAAAACTTGAAGTAGCATAGCAATTCAAAGGGTTGCTAAAAAATGCACAAGCAGGTAAATAATCACTTTGCCAGCAGCAAAAACATGACCATATTTCCTCAAATCTTGAATTTGGTATGGATTAATATGTAGAAACATTAAGAACACTGTAGTAATAGAGAGAAATGTGTAAAGGTATATAATTATTACAATAAACAAAGCATTCATATATTACAAATGGGAAAAAATGTGAGCAATCCACTGGACAGAGCTCCATAACCCATTTGGAAATCAAGAAAATCAACAGTATCAGAATCAGTGCACAGAAATAACCATGGATGCCTAGAGCATAATCACGATCCCTGAAGATACAAATAAATAATATTTTAAAAAGAAAAGATACAAATAAGTATTAAAAGGTCAAATCGTGGTAAATATTCAACACCATAATTGTGGCATAAGGCTTGTCACATTACAGAATATATATAAAATTGTATGGCATTTGCTTCAATGAATAGAAAAGGTAAATATATACATAAGCTAGTGCTAAATTTACAAAAGCAGTCAACCACCAGTGCTTGAGCACAACGAGAATGTTATTGTATGGTAATGATATGGCGTTGAATCCAATTAAGGTATGGTATTGTTCACCAATGAACATATTTACTATAAAATTCAATGTAGTTGCCATGATACCATCCACATGAAGTTGTGACAAACTTTATTTATATAGCTGCACTGTCATATTATATTGTGATACAGAAGAAATCAGACAACAAGTATGCTTCAGGGACAAGTCTACAAAAAAAGAGCTCTGCTTACTTTGTTTGAACCTTCATCAGCTGCTATATCCAACACATTATTGCATTTATCAGCTGAAGTGGAAATATCCTGGTAGTGGACCCTTTTAGCAGTCCGTTCCTCCTGACTTGGCCTCATGCTTCGTTTAGAACTTCCATCTGTCTTGTTCAAGGAAACTGGTAGATCTTCATATCCATCAGAAACTGCAGCTTCAACCTTACGTGTAAAAGGTGAATCAGCATCAGAAGTGACAGGATGAGACAAGTTTAGCTCAACTGCTCCAGTCGAACGAACTATAAGTTCACGAAGCAGCCTCTGAACAGATGCATTTTTAAACCCGAATAGCTGCATAAGATCATAGCAGAACTAAAGTTAAGTTGGAACCTGGCTAATCAATGTTGAAGGCATATACATGTTATCAATTGAAAATTCTAAGAAAGTATGATTAAGAACTACTTTCCACTGTTTCAATAGATTCCTGGTTGGAATGGTTCGTTGTTTCTTTTCTTGTTGGAACAGGTATTTGGATGACTGATGGACAACAGACAACAATAAATGGAACGAAACTGGAGTTCTAGCTTACATTTACTGGCACAAACTGCCAATCCATGTATGTCTCCTTCCTTTTACTTAATAGTATTTTATCGACCATAAACATAATTGTACCTTATAGAAATCAGTCCATGTACAACGAGACATAGTGAAGTGAATTGTTGGTGTTCGCACTTGGAGAATGTTGCATGTATATGGTGACATAAGCATAGTCAGTTTATGATTATCCTTGGCCAATTAAGGAGTGCGTTTGTAGTGTATCTCCAAAAAAAAATCACAGTTCAAACATGATTAATTCATTCCATGCAATGAGAAATGTCAGCTAAAAATAGGACGATACACCATCCATGTCCATGCAGTGTGTGCAGCGCGAGGGAGCTAATTAAAATAGATACGATATGACTGAGGATGAGATATCCAAAGTAAGTGGAATTGCCTCAACGCCATCAATCTTTTGAGGGAAGCTCCTATTCCTCTGCCAGTCTCTGACTTTAGGCGCGGTCTTTTTCTGGAAGTTCTTCCATGCTATATCTGGGGTCGGCCCAGTGGATGAATCGCCTTGAGTGGATGTGACCTGCATGCAGATTGAGAGCTCGGTGAGTGTTGGTGACAGTCGCCATTCTTTCTTTCTTTCTCTTTTTTATTTTACATGAAGATTGATCTGTAAAATAGAGAGATTACCTTGAATACAGGCCCTCTGGGTCCTTGCTGAATTTCCATGGTGTATGATATCCCCGAGAAGTGGCGGACGGCTTGATAACCCACCGGATAGGGGTACCGATCCTTGCCCTTGTAGTGAGTAAAGGAGCAAAGAATTAGCAATCACCAATCGGAAAGATTCCTTACAGATGTGATCTAATACAAATTATCCTCCTCAATACGGCGGCGAATGTAAGTTAGGTAGCCGCCCGAGCGAGCAGATGAATGTGCAGCCAGGGATTTTGGGGAAAAAAATTACTGGAGAATGAACGCGCTAGATCCCTAGATAGGGGAGGGGGAAGGGAGAGAAACCGAGAGCGAGAGCGTACCCTGGAGCAGCTCCAGTACTTGCGCTCCCATTCGCCGGATAGGTAGAGCGACCCCGCCGACACCATCTCGATGAAGCGGTCGCCGTCCACCGCCGCCGCCATCGCCCTCCCTCGGTTCGCCCGAGGAGGAGATACCCAGCCAAGAAGCCCAGTCAGAATGGGGAATTTTTTGCCGCCTCCTTTTTTTTTTTTCAGGGCGACTCGAATGCGCGCGAAGGCGGCGCGGGAAAAACAAAAACTGAGAAAAGAGTACAAAGACGCAAAAACGAGAAACGACTCCGCTGGGGATCGAACCCAGAATCTCTGGTTCCGTAGACCAGCGCCTTATCCATTGGGCCACGGAGTCGTTGATGCACAAATTTTGTAAATTTCCTATTTAACGATAACAAGAATATCCATTACGCTGATTGTCTCGAACGACTACCGAGACGAGTTTAACTTTTAGTGTAGATCGTTCTTTTCTTGGATAAATTGCATTTTATTCCGGATAAAGCATATCTAATTTTACTTTACATCAAATTTAGCATATATATGCTTTTACTTTGCACCGGGATACACCGAGTTAATATCGAGATGAGTTATTAAATCTATAGGATTTTTATAGACTTTTTAAATTATAAATCAAACTTTGTGAAACTGAATTAAATTCAAGATATATTATATATTTCATTCATATATTTTAGAAGATTTTGTTTGAATTATATGATACAACCCGGTATAAAGTAAAACTTATTTTGATAATTTCGGTGTAAAGTGAAAGTATATGCTAAATCCAGTGCAAAGTGAAACAAGAAATGTTTCACCAAAGTGTAATTTACTCATTTCTTTACTGGTGATGGATAATTGTACTCATCATATTTCATAATTTTTAACATTGCATATGTGACTTTGATTTTCTATTGTAATACATTAGAAAAAATAAAATTTAAATTTATGAATATTTTAATACTAATCTATACATCATATTCTAGAAACTTTAAAATAAATATTTCAAAGACTGGTATTGAAAGTTCTAATTATCTGAGCTCAATCCTTTCAAAATGCCAACAACAATCTTATCAAAACGCCAACAAAGGATGGTAAAGGTAGGTATTTTTAAGTGAAGAAAAGATAGGCATTGTCCTACTTTACTGTGTCCCCTTTAATATAGATAGCACAAAATAAAATTTACTTGACATGAAGTATTTTGTGGTATGGCTGAGCTATTATATATATCATCATATTACGTGAGTTGGACATTTTTTTTTTCTGTTAGCTCGCCCTCACGATACTATAGATGTGTAGCAATTGTGTTGACCACACAATAAGGGTCCTGTGGTTATTAAGCTTGTCTACTGGCCTTGTTTAGTTTGTGAAAAGTTTTTGCGAAAAGGTCACATCAGACGTTTGATCAGATGTCGGGAGGTGTTTATAGACACGAATGAAAAAACTAATTTCACGGCTAGCCTGGTAACCACGTGTCGAATTTTTTAAGCCTAATTAATCTGTCATTAACCCATGTGTGTTACTGTAGCACTTATGGCTAATCATGACATAATTAAGATCAAAAGATTCGTCTCGTCGTTTACAGCCTGACGGTATAATTAGTTTTATTTTTTATCCATATTTAATGATTTATGCATGTATATAAAGATTCGATGTAATGTTTTTGGATGAAAAGTTTTGGGAAAAACAGGGCCTAACTCAAGAGTCCATCATCAAAACCAATGATTGCGAAATACCCTCTCCTTTAAACCTCATGCGCCCGATCTCCTTCCTATTATCCCCTCAATCCACTCTCCCCTTTCTTTCCCGTACTAGATACTGGGGCGTGCAAGCTTTTGCATGCCTCCTATATACAACTTGTCCTATACAATCTTGCTGACAAGAAAATTTAGCAAACATAAACATACATTAATAGTTTTTTCAGACAAATAATTAAAAAGACGTCAAAAAAGTAGGGTGGTCATTTCATTACATAAAGGAGATTATACCCTACAAAAGGTATTAAGATCTTGCTCATAGTCTCTAATGTACATGGTCCGTTTGTGCAACAGTGTAAGTATACAACTAAACAGGCACACGAGCGGATGTTAATACAGACATAAAGTCGCTTTTATAAACATTACAATAAGACATGCATAGACTATATGTAGCTAGGTATTTCCTGCAGAGCAGTTCCGGGCTGATTAGCACATTTTCATGATGGAACCATATTTTCTGGAAGTGAACAAATCGTTCGAAGCAAAGCTATAGAATATAGTAAGCAGACGTTAGCATACACCTCCCTGCTCCCCCTTAATAAAATATGGCTCAGATCAACAAAAACTTATGAAAATATGCAAATATAGCTTATTCTTTCAAAGTAGTAAACTCAATATCATAGATCAGAGTTAAACTATTAGATTCAGAGTTCCTCCAGGCATGAGAAAATTAAGAAAACCATGAAAAATCGTGAAAAAACTTAATAGATGTGTGAATTTGGAAGAGAAATTGATTTGTAGGGGATTAATGTACGGAATTAAGTTGTATGGGTGAGAGGTAAAGGACAAGCAACTGAAGAAAACGATTTTTTGTCTCGAAATCTTAGCTCTGGTTTGCTACCCGGGACTAAAGGGGATTGCAAACTAGGGCTAAAGATCGTTTCTCCAGTAGTGCTCTCTTCTCTCTAACTCTGGCCTTGTTTAGATTCCAACTTTTCTCTTCAAACTTTCAACTTTTTCGTCACATCAAATGTTTGGATACATGCATGAAGCATTAAATGTAAAAAAAACCAATTGCACAGTTTGCATGTAAATTGCGAGACGAATCTTTTGAGTCTAATTACGCCATAATTTAATAATGTGGTGCTACAATAAACATTTTCTAATGACGGATTAATTGTGTCGGAGCGTGGGCTCGTCTAGCGGGGGACTGTGGTACCCCTTTGAGGTTCAGTATAGGGGTACGGGCTGAAGCCTGAAGCGCGGTGAAGAAAACACGTGAGACAACGATTTATATAGGTTCGAGCCGCTAAGAAGCGTAATACCCTACTTTTGTTCTTGTTTCTGATGATCGGTTCTTGGCTACAATGATTGGGTGAGTTGGCTTTCTAGGAGCTAGTTCTCATCTGTAGTCTAACCAACCCCCTTTTGATTGACTGCTACGGCCTTGTTACATCAAATACCTTGCCATGTTCTCCCCCTCACCGCCATGTCAGATGGGTTGGAAGAAAAATGGGGGAAGAGAAAAACATGCAGCTGAGGGACATGAGGTGAGCCTACCTAACCCTTAGCGGGGCCTGCCAGACAGCGGGCCACCAACTGGGCTAGGGGTGACGTGGGGATTAGGGCACTCATCCCCTCTCTCCCACGCGGCCGCCCATCGCATTTAATTCAGTGTTGTGGAAGTCGTTATACGGATGGCGGACGGAAGGGTACCGCCAAACGATTAATCGGAATACGGATGATTAATCGGAATTTGGCAGAAATTTAACGTTTGTGCAAATCTACATATAGTTTATGATATTTGATGTTTGCTAACAAATAAATACATGAACTAAATATATTTTTGCTAGTCTTAAATAGAGAAATCTTAACATGACATTAATTTAACAATATATTAATAAGTATAGGTCCCAAACACTGATAATAATATAATAATATAGGTCGCAACAGAAGGGAGGCCAAACGTTTGCATCATCGTAGTCTTCGATGATTTTGCAAGAGCAAATGGCACATTAACTATATAACTACATACAGAAACACCGCTAATGGACCAGATTAGTTATTTGTTGTACTAAGTCTTATGATTATACGGACGATTGTACGGAAATGGTCAATTAATCGATCATAACGGGAATTACGTGTTCCAAAATGACAAAAGAACACTGTTTCGCTAAAATGGGACGGATTGCTGACCGTCACCGTATTAACGGCCGTATCAACCGTTTTCCACAACACTGATTTAATGCGACAGGGATGGGGAGGGGCGAGCGACATCCCACGGTGACCGAGGAAGACTTTTGCTCCCTTCTCTCTTCCTTGAAACGAGAGAAAAAAAGGTAATGATGAAGGCCTGACAGCCGCGCCTCACGTCGCAATTAATGCAAGGGGCAGGCGTCAGGCCACTCCCATCGTATTGAATACGGTGGTTGGAAGTTGGTTTTGCCCTCCCCTCACTCCTCTCAGCAGAGGGGCGTGCGGGTTGGGAGCACAGGGGGTTCGGGTAACCTGGACCCCGACGCAGAAAAGGGCGAGCCCCCGGGCCATACCTCTCGGGGTAGCCACGTGGTCACCCAGCACTCGGACCTAGCAGGGAAGCCCGGGCTGTACCCATTGGGGTGGCCACGTGGTCACCCAAGGCCCGGACCCTTGCAACCCTCAGTGGGCTTAACTGCGGATGGCTAACGGTAGCGCGCTCCCGCGGCCATGCATCCTCATTGTACCCCGGGCCCATATCATTGACAAATTAGGTTTAATAGATTCGTGGAATTTATAATTTATTTTGTTATTAATCTATATTTAATATTTTAAATGAGTGTTCGTGTACACGAAATTTTTTTTAATGAAAGCATGACCATGTAATTGCTGCCTAATATTAATGAAAGCGTCCGTTCACAAAAAAAAAAGAAAAAAATTAGCGCTTGAACTAAACACAGCCTCTGTATTAATCACTTCCAAAGTTGCGACTCCCCAACGCCACCACCATCATCGCACGCTTGTGGCTCGCACCTTCCCCCGAGGTCGAGCGTGTAGTCAGCTTTGCTCTCTCCTCTCTACTCCATATTCCTTGCACTTTCATGTTAATTCCTCTACTCTCTAGATCTAGCCAATTGGATCAGTTGGGGACAATTGCTACTGGGCTCGCCACCATGGTCTTGCTTCCCCACGAGCTCGTTGGTGCTGCGTTGCTCATCTCCTCTCTAGTACATGGAGATGATATCAGTGTCGTCGGAGTTAGAAGGAAAGTTTGAGCTATAGTGTGCCGCTCGAAGCACGCGGTTCATCTCTCTACCTGCGTTGTGCATAGCCCTGAGTTCATCTTCTGCTGCTTCATCAGGCTTGGTATTGTAGGAGTATGGAGAGGCTACACTAGCGCAAATCAAAATTTTCTACCCCATAAACCAGGAACTAACTGCTGCTAAAGATCACGGGATTACCACTCAATGCGTAGAAGATGCGGAACCGTCTCGACGTAGACGAATGCGTCGTGGTTACAGTGCCGTGCAATTGATCAACGTCTCCTCCTCGATCAGCTCACATGCGTGGGCGTGGGCGAATAGCGGCTACCAATGGTAACCCTAATCCTGCCCACCACTTATTAAATAGGCGTTCTAATGGGCTTCCTAGAGCGCCACGATCATATCATGGGTATGGTATAACTCAAACTGCATCTGCAGCTCGGGCTCCATACTAGCAAGAATAAGGCAGCTTATCTCACCATCAACATCTAATGTTTTCACGTAAGCATTCCTCACAGCAACAGCGGCACCCTCAGCGGGTTCCTCTGGCAATGGGGTATCTAGAACTTCTTCCTTTTTCTCAGCCCTGAGAACAATTCTCAGGTTGCGGATCCAATCCGCATAGTTTGTTCCATTCAACTTTCCTTCTCAAGGATCGAACGCAAAGTGAATGGTGGTGCGTTAGGTGCCATTGATCTA
>CM002487.1:1744403-1755854 GCA_000325765.3 Leersia perrieri | reverse complement strand
CTAAATTCGCCGAAAACACCAGTGGGGTTTGAGTTCATGTGTAAAATTTCTCGTAGATATATTTTCATATAAAATTTGTCTCAATCCGAGTTCGTATGCAAAAGTTATAGTTGTTTTACCGAACAACATATTTTTGCACCTTTCTCGGCCCGGTGGCAGATCCAATGTGCAACCTTTACGCATTTCATGCGCGTGGCACTTGATCCTTGTTTCAATTCGATCAATCTAATTGATCTATGTCTATTGCGACTTGGATTTACGGCATCACTTAACTTTGATGGCGGAAAACCGACCGGTTGGAGTAGATCGTTGCGAGACCATCACAAACAAGACACGAAACCGATCAGAGACTTATCTACATCCACGCATATCATCATATGCACAAATCCCGAACCTAAAACATAGCATCTACTGCTCTGATACCACTGTAGGAGTATGGGGAGGCTACACTAGCGTAAATCAAAATTTTCTACCCTATAAACCAGGAACTAAGTGCTGTTAAAGATCACGGGATTAGCACTCGACGCGTAGAAGATGTGGAACCGTCTCGACGTAGACAAACGCGTCGTGGTTGCAGTGCCGTGCAGTTGATCAACGTCTCCTCCTCGATCAGCTCACGTGCAGTTCGCCCTAGTGCTCCAGATGCAGCACCTCCGAGGTATCCACACGTACAGGGAGGAAAACGGTCGCACCCCGGATTGCTAGATCTGCGGGAACGATGAAGGTGTGCGTGGGCGTGGGCGAATAGCGGCTGCCAAAGGTAACCCTAATCCGCGCGCCCACCCCTTATTAAATAGGCGTTCCAATGGGCTTCCGAATCCGAGACCCATTAGTAACCCTAAGCCTTCTCTAATTCGGATCCTATCCAAATTAGGCCTCCAACCCTTTAAGCGTGCGACCCTATGGGTTCACGCACACATAGACATGGCCCAAGTACTCCTACTCGGCCCAATAGTTGATAGCGGCCTCTAGCAAGACATGTCAACTCCTATGCGCACGTAAAGATCATATCGGACGAACCGTCACAACATTATGTACAAGCTATTCCCTTTGCCTCGCGATATTTGGTCTAGCTTCAAACTAACCTCTTTTTCTCGACATTGTGAGTCGGATCCTTAGATATGTTAACACTTAACCTAGCACGGCCATGCATTTCTTGATCTGCTCACTCGAGGGGCCCAGAGATATCTCTCTCATATAGAGAGGGGCAAATCCCATCTTAATTGACCATGCCTCACAGCATGTTTCACGACAAACCCGAAAGCCACTGTCGGTGATATGGATATTGGGGTACCCCGAGGGCGTGACAAAGGCCCCGAAGGAGGTGCATTACAGTACACACGACGACCAAGTCCGGCACGGAACTTGGAGGCCATTGCCTTGAACCAAAGGATTAGGCCCCGAGGCAGCCACGTGGCCACCCGGAGGGGTCGGCCCAGTGCGCCGCCCGGGGGCCGAACCCCTACACCAAGGGCTTCGGGTAGATCCCGAAGCCCCATATGTTTTACGCTGAGAGGCTCGGGTCGATCCTAAGCCCCCTGCGCACCCCGCACCCCTCTTTCTCTCTCTACCTACCTGAAGGAGAGGAGAGGCGGTGCAGGCTGTGGCAGAGGGGTATGAGTACTCTACTCTCCTACTCCTTGCCTAGGCCGGTCAGTGGGACGCTGACAAGCGGGCCCCGCTACTGGTTGGGTAGGATGACATCCCCAAGCATCAAATCTTGGGTGACCTTTCCGCCCGTTTTCCTCGCCGACCACCGTGACGCTGCAATAGGGAAGGGAGGCATGGCAGCACAGGCGACAAGACAGGGCAGGCATGCCCGCTCCAAGTGGGAGAACATCCCTCACACATGAAAAAACAGTAGAGGACCACTGTGGTGTCCCCTTGAACTATAAAAGGAGGCCCTGGTTCTTCGTAGAAGGGGGGCCGGTTGGACCATAGAAATCGATACATCACCTCAATCACCAGCTCTAGCACCACCCAGGAGTGAGCTCCTCCTTGTAATCCATCCTTCACCACATAGTGCAAGAACATGAGTAGGGTATTACGCTTCCCTGGCTGCTCGAACCTGTATAAATATCTGTGTCTTGTGTGCGTAGCAGTATTTTCCTTCCTGCCCACCTTCTTCTTCCCATCAACTCAGGCCTTGGCATTCCGCACCCCTGTGCCGAACCGAAAAGGGGTCCCCCGGATCCCCGCGTGTCGTGCACACGCACCAACAGCCACCTTTATAACTACCCAGTTACGGAGTAACGTTTGATAACCCCTGAGTAGGTCGATTCACATCTTGAGAACATACGACAATCTCAGGTCTAAGGACATAGCAAACATGTTGTGTAAGAAGATTACAATATCTCACGCTGGGTTGGTCCAGCATCATGTTACACATATGCCCACATTATTAGTTTGACATCTCTATGTCCATGACTTATGAAATATAGTCATCAACTAATACATGTGCTAGTCTTCAACTTTGATTCGGGACAACTTTAGAATAACGATACAAGTAATGAATTTCACAAACAATTCACATAATTGATAATCAATACAAGTTGTATTTCATGGATATTCCTTATCATCTTCAACCATAGTCATGGGTCTTGAGCTTCACCTCTGTCTTCTTAATCTTGAGTTCAATCCAACAATGTTTCTGCGGTTCTGCCTGATGCAATGGGGCCTTGGAGGCATGGCACTGGAGAGCTCGCCGATGGGAAGAACAATACACTGACATCCTCCTGTCCACCTAGCTTGTTTGCTTTTTACTATCTTTTAGAGCTGCTGACATGTGGGCCCACTGCTCTAAAGTGAAAATGATTGTTAATAATAGTTGGTCCTAAGTGAAACATATGTAACCATATGTACCTGCAATTTACTCTAAATCTTTTGGTAAAAAAAAGAACTCTAAATCCTATTTGCAAGCTTTGTTTAGGGAAACTCATCGGCTCAGATTTTGGTCCCATGTACAAATGTGTCAAATGTGTGATGAAGACAAGAAGGTTATTGTCGGTGCATGCCAAATATTGAAGATAACAACTATGCATATATTTTTTTTGTTTTGGTTAGAGATACAATAATACACTTAATAATTCGTCATTTTAGTTGTGGTTGTCTTTAAATTTGTTTGTTTTTGTTGTAGTGTCATGTGGTTGCCAAATGAGTTGTGTGTCTATTGGCGTCAGAACTTGGTTGTTGCTTAGAACTTGGTTGTTGTCGGATTTATTCATTATAAAGAATGAATTTCAAGTGTTCATGTGGCCAATTAAATTGAATTAAATTATCAATAGAGGCAGTAGGTATAATAGAGTATTATTAGCGTGTAAGTTACACTGTTGAGGTAATTTATCCAGTGCATTTCGCCTAAATTACCCAACATTTGGCGGAGAAAATCCGTCCAAAATCAAAACCGTCTCCAAGACGACAACAAAGCAGAAGTTCTTTACGTTTCCGACCGTGGAGAGAAGAAGCAACACAGACGACAAATCCCTCTCTCTGATCTCTCCGCGTGCCGGCGGCGATGGCGAGCCCCGCGGGAGCGCTCCCCGTGATCCTCCTCCTCCTCGTCGTCTCCTGCTGCCGCCGCATCTCCGGTGCGTTCCCAGCCGCCGACGCCCTCCGCCGCGTCGCCCCCCGCGCCGGCGGCCTCTGCGAGCAGCTGCTCCTGCCTCTCCGCTACCCCTGCACCGAGCACACGGTATGTACACACTACTGTCTGTATCGTGTTCGTCTCTCCCCTTTTCAATCCGATCACACCTGCCTTGGCTGCTTGATGGATTGGGGAAGGGAAGCATTGTTATTCGTCGATTTGGGGTTATTGCTTGTTGAATTAATTTATTTTGGGAGCTACCTTAGTGTGTGCGGATAGAAACAGATCGGGGTCAAACCTTACAATTGAATGGTTAGCAACCAATATTGGGGGGCGGATTGGCTACTGAAATTACGCATGCATTCCTAGGTTGCTTTCTTGCAAAGCTGCAGTTGCATGTATTTCTTTTTCTATTTTCATTAGCGCTGGCCCAATTGAACATTGAGCTCAAGCGAGGGAAACAGTGTTGACAATGCAGAAGCAATAAGAGTATCTCACAAGTCAAAGGGAGCAACACCCACTCTTGTCATGGGGGTTCTTTACTTTCAGGCAAAGCAGCTCAGATCCTTTGTTTTAAAGTAAATGATAGATTTTCCTTCCGGTTGGCGCTTCCATTGAACCATAGTTTCAGGAGTTCAGGCACAGTAGTCGTTACAGAATACCACTCGACATCTGTCTGTACATGTGCATAATTAAGCAACATAAACTCAGTGCTTGCTTGCTTATGCATCAATATCTTATTTCTTAATATGTACATACTCTGTTGAGTTATGGATACTGTCACACCATTTATAAGAATTTTTTTACAACAAAAAGATTAATTTTGTTAAAGGAATCTTTTATTAGAGTTAACCATTGTCCATGGTTTGCCAGCTATTTCTGATGAAACACTGTAGCACTACCCAGGAGTATTCAACTATTCCTCAAGTATTCTTCTTTTTCTGATGTTTGCTTGAATGAACTTTTATCATTTATCTGCTTGTGTGAAATGTTACTTAGTAAGTTGTGACACTTGATCTGTCCAAATGTTGTCCTTGTCATCAAGTTCTAGTTTGGCCCTTTTTTTTTTTTTACCAAGTAGTTTGGCCAAATTTGAACTTAAAAGGAATATAAGGTCAGAACATATTTTTCTAGTGTCCCATGGCAGCACTCAGGTGATATCCTGCTGTGTTCCTCTGAGAGGAGCTCTTCCAGTAGCTCCCATCCAGCCAAGCTGTGGGCTTCTGGAAGAATATACAATATAGTGAGGAAAACTGTTCCATGTGACTTGATAAAATTCTCGCCAGAAGGACATGGTGAGCTTGGCAAAGTTCCACAGAATAGGCCCCAATGTACGGAGACACTGGACATCCAAAACCACACCTAAGCCATCAAAGGGAATGATATAGCAATCCACCTGGAACACCGATCTAATCTGCAGGTATATGTTGTGGGTCTACAAAATGATTTTAGATAGCTGCCAGCCGTAAGCATCATGATCTGTTTTCATCTCTATAAATCACCCTCTGCCTTTGCCCTTATCCCCACACAGTCCTACACCATACTTGTTCCACATTGTACCATGTATTTGGTACCAAAATCCAGCGGCATTCGCGACAATGTCCCACGATATTCCTGTTCCTCGTTTTGGGACATAGTTCTCGGGACGAGGAACTCACTTATTTCACGTTCCATGTGACTTAGGCTTGCAGCCAGCAATGCTGTCGGATTGCCGTCACCTCCTGTCAGCGCTCGGAGATAGGAAGAGCCCATGGAGGAGACAATGAGATCAGGAGAGTGGGGAGTGACGTTTCTTTCTCTTCTCTTCTTCTTTTTCTTTTTTGGGCTCATTGCTTTGGAGGCCGCCCCCAGACTACTAGACACATGAGTTCGTTGAAAATATCTCCCCTCTTGTAACTTTTGCCAAAGGACGCTGGTAAATAAGAAAAATAAAAGGTAATACTACTATGTTTTGTACTAAAAGGCAGAAGGGACTCAAACAAGATTAAAGGGAAACTCCAAAGACATTATCCTCTCATGTGTAGATAAAAGAAATGGTGCTTTGATTAGGCAGTGAGAAAGTGGTATTTATTTTAGTAAATGGTATTTTTAATTACTATGGCTTCCATCGTTTGTACTTATATTTACCCTTATCAGCATAAGCCAAAATTTAAAACAAGCTTAATTTGAAGTTGATTTTGGGGTTTTTTCGTCATGGTCTTTTTTTTTCAGCGACGAATAATCCGGATGCAAAAATTTTGCTTGCAATTTTTTTTCATTGCTTTGTTTACGTGGCTACCGCTTATTTGAAAAACAAAACAATCACAGAACATCTAACCTTGATAATTATGCATAAATGTCCGTTGCAACGCACAGGCACTTTGCTAGTTGCACAAAACAATCCCAACATCTCCTGTCGTAGGAGACAGCAAAAGTTGATTTGGCTTCTGTGGTGGTTTAGTAGTTGCAGCTGTCTTGGCTACAGTGGGAAGGCCAGCCCATCATCCTGGGCAGAAAGTGCACCGCCTGTGGTGCTGCCAGTGTGGTCAGTGATCTGGAAGGAGGCATGGCCCTAAATGTCTTGTGCTTCTCAGGAGAATCTCAGCTTGGCTTATTACGCTAGCCAGTTGTGGCTGACTTATTGCACCTTTGATAAACACGACCATAGCACCGGACCATGGGATCCGTAACAGGCCTACATGTTCTCTATAATTTCTTGCATGGCTGTTTATTTTTTACATTTGAATCTTGTATCGCGTGTAAGTTTGTCTCTGACTAGAGATAACATATTATTTTGTTAATTTAGTTTAATTATCTTGAACTTTAGTAGGAAATTCCTGTATTACTAATCATATATCAAGTATAGGTCCTGTTATTCTATATAAGGATATTATTTTATGTCCTTTGCAGGTTGAAACGAAAGATGGATTTCTTTTATCTCTTCAGCATATTCCATATGGCAAAAATAAAGCAAACGATAGTACCGGCCCTCCAGTTTTTCTTCAACATGGTCTTTTTCAGGTTTTTTCTCATTAAGAACTTGCAATTTTCCAGTTCAAAAAACAGGGCTTTTAGCTTGTTGTTTTTTCCATATGTTTGGATGCCTCTTTGGGCAGTGGACTTATTGCTTCCGTCTCTGTTTCCGATTGTGACTTATTCAAACCTTGGGCAGGGAGGAGACACATGGTTCATAAACTCTCCTGAACAATCACTTGGGTATATCCTTGCTGATAATGGTTTTGATGTTTGGATTGGGAATGTCCGTGGGACACGTTGGAGTAAAGGTCATACAACCTTTTCTGTTCATGATAAGGTGAATACATTTCACTGTAAGTTACATCATAGAACTCTATTCAAATATAGCCGAATTTTATATTGGACATTTATACAGTTGTATAAATGAATCAGGCCCTCCTGGTTACTCTTCCAATTGTACATACAGTATAAAAATAGTTTGGACTGGGCTTGCGTTGTTATAATGGTGATGAAATTGTGTAGGGTTCCATTGGTGATTTAAATGGCAACTGCAGAGCATGTAGTGCTTTCTAACAGATCCCCATTGCTAAGTTTTTTACTATATTCTTACTGTATCTAGTGAAAATTTCGCAGCTTTTCTGGGATTGGAGCTGGCAAGAGTTAGCAGAATACGACCTTCTAGCAATGCTAGGATATGTCTATACAGTTACACAGTCCAAAATTCTATATGTGGGGCATTCACAGGTATACTTTGTTTTTGTGTTCAGATGAGTCTTGTGTAAAAGAATATGACCTTAACAGTAATATTGTTAACAAGATATCTGTTTTCAGGGAACTATAATGGGTTTGGCGGCTTTGACAATGCCTGAAATAGTGAAAATGATTAGCTCTGCAGCACTTCTTTGTCCTATTTCTTACCTTGATAATGTTAGTGCTCGTTTTGTTCTCAGAGCAGTTGCCATGCATTTTGACCAGGTGATACACTATATTTTTTAAGAAATCCACTAAATATATGGCAATAACTTGTGAAGTGACTTATGATACTCCTTTTCATAGATGCTTCTTACTATGGGCATTCACCAGCTCAACTTCCGTAGGTATGGCATTCTTTTCTTGTTTCCTTTGGGTTATTGTGTTTAACAAACCCTTTGAACAGCAACATAGGAGTTCAAATAGTAGATTCCCTGTGCGATGGTGAACATGTGGACTGCAACAATTTGCTAGCTGCGATTACAGGTCATGGTTGCAAACTAAATTACTTGGTTGCTCTTTTTCTGTATTGGTCCTAAAAGAAAGGTATTGTTTTTCTGCATGATTCACATATCGGTTTGAGATATTATCTGCATTTTTCATTGATTGAGCTGTAGTGCTGTACAGACCATGTTATTTGGAAGGTCAAATATGCTCAAAGTAGCTAGTAACTTTGTGAGGAAATATTCAACTCGATAGAAATACCAGAAATACTGAGTGATAAATGAAAGATGGGGCTGAATGTGGGTAAAATCCTCAAGGGCTAATCCTCAATGCAGTTCAGACACCTACTTAGATTTCATTGAGAACATTTTAATGGGTTTACTCTAAGCATAAAATACATTTTAGCTGTAGTTGCTTATGTAGCATGTCTGAAGCTCACTCGTTCTTTGGATTGAATTACATATTTCTTTCAGGGGAAAACTGTTGCTTCAATACATCAAGGATTGATTATTATTTGGAGTATGAACCTCATCCATCATCGACAAAAAATTTGCACCATCTTTTTCAGAGTATGTTTTTAAGAAACGAACAATATCATCCTCTTCATATTTCTTTTTCATATTTTTTTGAAAAGTATATATATCTCCTTAAGTGTTGGCTTGGTTTAGTTTCTGCCCTCCAACTCTGAATCCGAGTAGACTTTGCTCCTAAAATCTCAAATCAGAGTAGAATCAGACTTTTATCCATTTCACTGTTGTTTTGACTTGGTATGGGGAGTTGAGGAATGATAAATGATCGTTTTCCCTTCTCTTAGTGTATGAATTCATATTGTAAGAACTTATATTCTTTCTGAAGTTCTCCATGCTAGGCTGCTAGCCGTGTGGTGATTAGTTTTATAAAGAATTATTGAGTAATTATTATTTTCAGTAATCTTCTTAGTTATTGGAAAACAAGTATTTCTTTGGCTTCCTCATGCAGTGATCAGGAAAGGCACTTTCGCAAAGTATGACTATGGATTGTTGGGAAACCTACGGCACTACGGCCTTTTGCGTCCTCCTGCATTTGACCTTAGCAGCATACCAGAATCACTCCCCGTATGGATGGGATATGGAGGTCTTGATGCATTGGCTGATGTAACAGATGTTCAGCGTACTATCAAAGAGCTGAGATCTACACCAGAACTTCTGTACGTTGGTGACTATGGCCATATTGATTTTGTTATGAGCGTGAAGGCGAAAAACGACGTTTATGTGGATCTGATAAGGTTTCTTAGGGAAAATGGATGGCATAGTAGCTACTAGGATGTTTTCATGTGTATAGCAAATACACCTATCTTCTCCCTAGGAAGCATGTAACAATCGTATATAGTTGTATATAAGCTTGTTGGGGCTATTGGGCATGCTCTGTAGTTTAAACGCTGTCAGCAGCAATTGTAGCATCAGTGTATCCAACTTATGGGCTCCACTACGTACATCAGTTATACAAAAACTTCTTTTCTCTAGGTGTCCTTATTTATGCAACCAATCACTATGACCTCCATCTTAAAATATATAAAACAAACGTAGTACTTGATGTGGTATATTCTGTGGTATATTCTAATAGTAGTACTTGATGTGTGGTATATTCTAATAGTAGTACTTGATGTGAATTAAATCTGGTATTGGATTTTTGTATTTTGAGATGAACGGGTAGTAGAGACATACTTGGGTTTTGAAGACATGTTTTTTAATAAAACAGTCAATTGAGATTTCCATTGGGTAAATTTGAAAAAAAAAATGTGTTTGCACCTTTTTCTTCGAAAACAGAAACAATATAGTAAGGCTGGTATCTAGCAAAAATCGAAACTACTAATTGAAATCGGTCGTAAACTATCATGACTATTTTAAACGGATATCCAAGCTCGATTTTTTTTTAAAAAAATAACCAAAATAAAAAGATAATTATAAAAAACCCGGCCGCAACTTTATTTGCACCGAGTAACCCTTTCCGCCGCGCCAAAATAGGCGGCGCGACGAAACAACTCTACCGCGCCGCATGCAGTGGCACGGCAAGCGTGCCACCGTGGACCATGCCGGCTCGCCCGCCAGCGTGGCATCGGCGCTGTCGCGCCACGTGCTCTGGCACGACAACCTTGCCACGCCAGTCGGGGTG
Organism: Leersia perrieri; assembly: GCA_000325765.3. Taxonomy (NCBI): domain Eukaryota; kingdom Viridiplantae; phylum Streptophyta; class Magnoliopsida; order Poales; family Poaceae; genus Leersia; species Leersia perrieri. The sequence goes on along the minus strand of CM002487.1, from coordinate 1,745,971 downwards.
GCGCGACAAGCGCAGCATACTGCCGCACGCCGGCCTCCTCTCCCTCTCTGCTCTAGACCAAGCAAGCCCGAGCTAGCTCCCGAAGCTCATGCGCCGCCATCCCCAAATCGACAGCCAAATCCATCGTTTTGAGGTGCGAAAAGTGGGGGAATCGATCCCAGTGTCATCCCTAAGGTATTTCTCCATTTTTTGTCTTGTTGCACCATTGTATTTGAGATATATTTAGTTCTTTTGGTGACTTAGGGTTAGGATTAGATTTCGCAATTTAGACGAAATAGATGCTTATGTTGATGGATCGGATGCTTATGTTTCGCGATTGAGATATTGTTGATAATGTATATGCAAGATATGATAATGTAGGTAGTGTATGTGAGTTTTTCTTGTTTAATGTATAGGTAGTGTTTTGTTGGTTTGAATTCATGCATATAGTGTTTGTGCGTCGATAATGGCTATTGTTTATGTAGGTGCAATATGGTTTGTTCATGATACGTGAGTTTAAAATTTGCTGTGCAGGCTTAATGTCGAAGAAATATTTGAAGTCCAGGGGCTGGGGGTGTTACCCCGATGAGGCATGGCCCGAGGGTCCTGTGCCTCCGCCACTCCCGGTCCCATTGTGCTTATGTGGAATTCTTGCTATGGTGAAGCAATCAAGAAAACCGAGAACAGCTGGACGAGCCTACTACGTGTGCAGGGACAAGTATGATAGTGAGTGCCCGTGTTACTTCTTCCAATGGATAGATGGTCAGGACAAGTATGACCCAAGGATACGTCTATTTCCTTATGACGAGAAGGAGTTGAAGCCATACAATCAGTTCAGGCGATGGGTTCCTCCTCCACCAAATCCAACACGAATGACAGTGGAAGAGAAGTCGGAGGCATCGTGCATCCGTGTGAAGAACCCACCGCTGTGCCACTGTGGATATCCTTGCAAGCTGCAACGCCCTAACATTGGTGTTCCTGCTAAGTTCACATCTTTCTTCTGATGCAAGCTAAGCACTCATGTTAGTGTTGTTTTGTTATGTTTTCATTATTCTGTCCTGCTGATCATTAATATATTATCTAAATTTTTCAATCGTATGTGTAGGATGGATGGCCTATGTGTGACTTTCAGGAGTATATATATGGTCCGAAGTCTTTTTGGCCGACGGATGAGGAGGTGTGGTTGTTCGAGACAGGAAAAGCGCATTGGCCTTGTGAGAGAAGGCCCCATCCCCGTTGTAAGTGCGGGATTCTGGCAACCGTCGGTGTTGTACCAAGTGAGTTTGGATATGGGTATTATTGTGGGAATGCATATGGCAAGTACTGGGTAAGGAATAAGAATATGCATCGTTCGATTTACACATAGTGTATTCTTAGTACTGTAGTACTGGTTATAATAAGGTTAATATGTTGCTAACTTATGTAGGAGGGAAGAACATGTAATTGGGAGGATTTTTCAAGACGTACGAAGTTGAGGGAACAATTGGGGAGGCAGTCGGAGCCACTAAAGAGTAACACGATAGAGAAGACACGGAGAAAGTTGAGAAACAAGTACGATATTCCCCTCCCCGAACGAGAAGTAGAGGCTA
>CM002487.1:1700858-1732559 GCA_000325765.3 Leersia perrieri | reverse complement strand
CTCCCGGGTGAAATGCTACAATGATATATCCGTGCACTTGCGGATTCATTTCTGCCAAACCATAGATTACGTTGATTTTTTCATGTTGCCGTCGTTGGGAACTATTTTCCTAGGGATGACAATAAGAAATACCAACAATGTCGATAATATTGTTGATGAAGACGAGTATGATCAGTTTGACGAGATACCGCCTTTTGCTGCACAAAGTCAAACGACGCATCTTGAGGAGGAAGACGCGGTCGAAGCCCCATATGTCTGGACTGATCATCAACAAGGGCTATTAGTGACCGAATGAAACATTGCTCATAAAATTTTGTAATTGTAATTTAGGGCTATCAAAATTTTGTCATTGTAATTGTAATTTAGTTGTATTGATAAAAGAACCGTTGAAAATTTAATGTCAAGGCAGACAACATATTCTCCATATTGTACACAACCAATCCTCTATTTATAATGGTCTGGCAGACAAAGAAAAAGATTAAAGGTCATATACATAGACGCGCAAAGGAAAGAGTCGAAATATAATCATTTAAAAGAAATATAAGTCATGTTCACACAAATAAAAGAAATATTCACAACTTAAAATAATCTCAACCGTGATAGCTCAAACTTAAAATTACAAAAAATGAAAACAATACAATAGGTAGCGGTTCTGACGATAAACCGCTACCTATAGTCAAGGTATAGGTGGCGGTTTTAAGGAGGAACCGCTACCTATAAGTAAGGTATAGATAGCGGTTCCGAGGAGGAACCGCTACCTATACCTTGACTATAGGTAGCGGTTTCCCCTTTCCTATATATACCCAGCCTGAAACCCTAACTCCTCACTCACTCTCACTCTCAAGCACGAGGAGTTAGGAGAAGAGGAACGCTGCGGCCGCCCGTCACCGTCGCCGTAAACGGACGCCGGCAGGCTGCCTCGCCACCATTCTGCCGCCGCTGTCGGTAAGCCTCTCCCCTCCCCTTCCCTAACCCTCTAACCAGTTGCCGCCTCCGTGTAGAGTTGCCTCGTCACCACCACCTCGCTGCCACTCTGCCGCCGCCACCGCTCGTCGGTCTTCGTCGCCGTCCTCTAGCTGCCTCGCCGCTGCAGCCGTCGGGCCAGATCTTGGAGCCACCGCTGCCGCTGCCCGCCAGGGCAGAGGAGGAGGGAGGAGACAGAGAAGGAGCCATTGGTCGCCACCGCCCGTCGCCGCCTCCCGTATGCCTCCCCCTCCCCTCCTCTCCACACCCTTTCCCACCCTCCCTCCACTAACCCTCCTACCCTACCCCTCCGTGCAGATCTGATGCATCCGGCCCAGGTGGGGTTGGCCGAGGCCCAACAAATTAAGGTTGCCCGGACCCCAACAGTTTTCTTAGGCACACCCACTCAGGGAAAGGCACAATCTCCCTAAAAGACTAGTCTGATAGGGGAAGGGTGGCTCTCCCTTTTATGGTGCCTTCCTCCTCCCTAGCTAAGCAAGGTGGGATTATTCAGAGGCTCACACGGTCACCGCCCGACTACAACTGTACTAGACGTTACAACCATACTAGACAATTGTGTGTTGCGTCTTTGTCAGTGGGTAATAGTGGAGGATGTCCTCATCATTCTCCCCTTCTTAACAAGGGCCTAGCTCTGATACCAAATGATGCATCCGGCCTAGGTGGGGTAGGCCGAGGCCCAACAAATTAAGGTTGCCCGGACCCCAATAGTTTCTTAGGCACACCCACTCAGGGAAAGGCCCAATCTCCCTAAAAGACTAGTCTGATAGGGGAAGGGTGGCTCTCCCTTTTAAGGAGCCTTCCTCCTCCCTAACTAAGCAAGGTGGGATTATTCAGAGGCTCACACGGTCGCCGCCTGACTACAACCGTACTAGACGTTACAACCATACTAGACAATTGTGTGTTGCATCTTTGCCAGCTGGTAATAGTGGAGGATGTCCTCATCAAGATCTCGGCCACCGCCGCCGCTGGTGAGGAGGAGCGCCGCGCCTGTCCCTGCCTGCGAGGAGGAGGAGCCCGTCTGTCGTCGCCAGTCTTCATCACTGCCGGTCTTCCCCGCCATCGGTAAGCCTCTCCCCTCCCCTTCCCCACTCCTCCCCTCTCCCCTGCCCTCCTCGCCGCAATTCCTGGAATGTCGTCGTTGCTGCCATGTTTGCTTGCTTGCTACGGGGAAATTGCTATGATCCTATCTATATGAAATTGCTATGATCCTATCTGAATGTGGGGCAAATACTGTAAATTTGGGGCAAATGTCAATATATATGTTGGTGGAATTGGGGCAAATGTCTATATATATGTTGCTGGAATTTGGGGCAAATGTCAATATATATGTTGTTGGAATTTGGGGCAAATGTCAATATATATGTTGTCGGAATTTGGGGCAAATGTCTATATGTATATATGCTGCTGGAATTGGGTCAATTTTTTATATATATGTTGTTGGAATTGGGGCAAATGTATATATATATGCTGCTGGAATTTAGGACAAGTCTATATATATGGAATTTAGGACAAGTCTATATATATGCTGCTGGAATTTGGGGCAAATGTCTATATATATGCTGTTGTAATTTGGTCACGGATATACCTGCAATAATAGAAGAGGTCACGGATCTTGTAGACGATGTGCTAGCACCCGCGGCTCAAGCACAGCCAAAACCAACTCTGGCGAAGCAGTTTACTGGCCCAGGTGGAAAGGTTAGTAGTTGCGCGTCGACTAAACCAACCGAGGCCGCCCATACTGAACCAGAGCAATTTCCTGTGGACAGCATCACACGCGCACTGCTTGCAGGCTCCATGTTCCTCTCTAGAACAACATAACACAAGAGATTGCTCGGGGCATGGCACATCCTATAGCACCCGAGCAGACAATACATTGCAGATCATTGCCACCAGGGTACTCTAGGGTCGAAATCGAGGATGTGCCAAGCCGATACAGGTCATACAGGCTTGAATATCCTCCTGAGGAGGGTGTTGACACACTTGGTGAAGCAATTCATTACATCGTTCTTTGCCCTAAGAGGTACATTGTGATTCCATCAGGAGGGGAACCAAGCGACGACGATGGTTCTAGTTCCTCATCAGGACGTCGATGTCCCCCGCCAAAGAAGCACAGTCCACCCCCTCCTTTGCCTAAGAGCCCCTACCATCCCAGCCTCCTGCAAAGAGCCCAAGTCTACCTCCAGCTCCACGGAAGAGCCCGACTCCACCTTTGCCTCCTCGGAAGAGCACGACTCCACCTTTGCCTCCAGCTCGGGGAAAACATCAAAAGAGTGTCTCTAAGATCTTGTGGGTCACAAAAGACCAGTGCAGCTGGTAAAGCCGTGGCGTCTGAACCAACATCGACACCAAAGAAGAAAGTAAGCGGCAACATAACTTCTATGCTTGGAAAGAAAGATAGCAAGCGACTTGTTTCTCCTAAATCCCTCAATTACATCTTCGACACTTTCACTAAGGATCCAAAGAAACCTGCTTACCCTCTAGATTCTGATTATTGAAGAGCGATAAACAATAGAGGGGTGTGTTCTAGAGCCAAACAACAAGTTCTCTCTCTTGAGCAAGCTAATAGAGAACAATTTTGCAAAGAAGCAAAGCTCGATAGCTTGGACATTCTAGAGAAGCTTGAATCTGCACCATTGGCCAGAAAATACGTGCCACGAGAGAACATGCTCCCAGATCCGGAGTTGGCAGAGCTCATGACTCAAACGCGATGGATGCATCGCTGGTATTTGAGGAATACATGCGCAGACATCAATATGTTTGGCGCATACTATACCGATTTGGATTTGCATGGACATAATGGTGTGGTGATATGGGTCCCGTTTGAAGAAATTTTTTAGCTTTTTCAAAGAAGGGACCTCGATATTTGCATACTTCAACTATTTTCATTGTAAGTGTCCGATCACTCCTCCTAATTCGATATAACTCCATATTCTTCTTCGTACTCTAACATATCGTACTGTATGCAGATATTGCTCATACTAATTTAGAAGAAAACATAAGAAGTATGCTTGTCTCAATCAGCCGTAGTGAACTGCGATTATATAAAGTCGAATCCTAAAGCAATAGAGGATTATCTGTGCAAGACGTTCCTCAAACTGAAGACCTATCATTCAATCCTTGTGCCCTATCTCCTCCGGTACGTCTTGTTTTAACGTCGCCCTATTTATTTCGCATTCCATGCAAGACCATGTACCCCTTGTTAAGTCAAATCATCGTTCCTCTTGGTATACATTGGATCCGTTTTGTCATCAACATGGACGACAGTAGGATCAGTGTCCTTGATAGCCGCAGAAAACCACGTGAAGAGTATGATGTGGCCATTAATGTTCTCAACAAGGCCTACCTACGGTACACCAAATCAAGCAAATCCCTTGCTTGTTACATGCCCGGCGCTTCCACATTCCGTGTACAGCTGGAACAACATATCCTGCTTCAACCTCCTAGCAACAACGAGTGTGGCTTTTATGTCATGCGATGGATGCAACACTACATTGAATACAATGAGTTGTCAGACGCTGAGGCACGATACTTTCATATAAGTTCACCTATAGCCTCCATCTTTCCACCTGAGGTTCAACAATTCTTTTTTTTATAGATACTCGGCGTGGCCGGTACACCCAAGTTGCTACCACACATCTCCGAAGCCCTAGTTAAGGCACTATGTGGGTTCATCCGTGAGCACGTTGCAGGTATTGATGGATGCTACCACTTAAGCAAATCACCTGATTCATATGACCCGCTAGCGCAACTTCCTCCAGATAGTCAGTCTCAGTCGCAGAAGTAGCAACTTTTGTGTTAATATCACTTGTATACTGAAACTTGTACATTGTTTGTCACTTGTATGCACTTTCTGTGAATTTTAAGACTTATTTATTTGAATTGTGACTGGCTAGACTTTGTATATCTTAATTGTTATTCTGTTTCTATTTCTATGAATTGTTAATCTCTGAATTTGAAGACAGGTATATTTGATTCTCGACCTAAACTTTGCATTCAATGAAGAATTTTGGTTTGTGGAGGTATTCACTTGTGACATAAACTTTGTATTCAGTTGTATTTACTTTGTATATATTTTTGACCTAAACTTTGTGCTGCTGCTGCTGGAATGTTTGCTGCCATGTATTCACTTTGTATATATTGTGACCTAAACTTTGTATTTTTGGTTACTATCACTTTGTGTTCACAGAACTTTGGGATGATGAGAGCATGCACTTTCTGTGAATCTGTGAATTGTTGGATAAATTCTGGGGTGAAATTGCTGGGTAATTCTGGGATTCTATTTTCTGCAGATTTCTATGAATTTTTGCCAGCTTTCTGCATTTTTTTTTTAATTTGGCCAGTTATAGATGGCGGTAACCGCCACCTATAGTCAAGTTATAGGTGGCAGTTCTTAAGGAGAACCACTACCTATAACTTAACAGAACCGCCACCTATACTGCAAAAAATAGGTAACGGTTTTATAACAGCCACCTAAAGTATACAAAAGATGGCGGTTCTTGAGCCAGAACCGTTACCTATAACTCACTATAGGGACCTACATATTACAAAAACCGTGACGTGTGCAGGTTAAATGTGGCGATTTGCTCATGATAAACCGCCACCTATAGTTTCTTATAGGTGTCGGTTTTGGTTGGTTATAGGTGGCGGTTAATGAACCATCACCTATGGTAAGTATAGGTGTCGGTTTTAAAACCGCCACCTATGCCCCACACCCATAGGTGACGCTCGATAGGTGGCGGCTCCCAAAACCGCCACCTATGACCTGTTTGGTGCTGCCACCTATTAGGTGTTCTGCAGTAGTGATGTATTGACAAATGCCATGCCTGACTTGCCTCTTGGCAAGGAAAGTTGGTGAATGCAACAAGAAGAATGACCCTTACAAAGTCTGTTCTTATGAGGCAACCAATTTATCACCCTCGGCCCTAAAGCTCACAAGCGGAACTCTTGTTTTGTTGGACATCTCTAGGGAAAGTGCCAAGTCAATTAGGAAAGGTTTTCCAGGCCCAAGGAAAATTTGGCGGTCTAGGGTACTTGATTTGCAATGTGTTGCTAGGTCTGTGCGTCTATGGTGGCTTTCATATAAGTGGGTTGTCCCAGAAAAACAATGTGGGAACAGTGGTATCTTGTGACCAACTACATAAGGAGTTTTTCGCGGTAGCCATCGACATAACCTTGGGAGACAAAAGAACAACAAGCTTTGGGCATTCACACCGGCTTGAGAAGAAATGCCCCAAACTCCTGGCCCATCAATCTATGCAGCCTCCAAAAGAAAGAATAGATTGGTCCATGAGGCCCTCTTCGCCAATGCATGGATCCACGAGGACTGCAGTATCAGGGTGGATAGAATCACCACGGTGGAACATCTAAGGCAATATGCCAACCTCTGGTTAATGATAAAAGGGTTAATTAGATCTATGCCATTGCAAATTTACCGAATTAGAAAAATAACACTGCTATTCATGAAATCGGGTGTATGCCACTGTAATTTTACAAATTTGGTACCATGCCATTGCCGTCACATTTTCCGTCCATCCTCAACATTTTCCTTCTTCATTGTTTCTTCTTCCTTGTTCACCATGCCGGCCGGCAAGTGGTGGAGAAGGCTGAGGTCGTTGTCAAGGTGTAAGGCGGCGGTGGAAAACGAGACCCAGCGGCAATCACACTGCGCATGACCTCCATCAACTTCGTTGGCTTCTCCCCCACAGTCACCGCACACATCCATCGCTGCTAGACCATCCTTGCCGATAGCTCCTCTGGCCCATGACCGCTGCCGCACATGTCCACTGTTCACTGCCGCCGCTCGCTTGCAAAGGGGAGAGGAGACCACAGGTGTGCATCCGCATGGAATCATCAACACCATCCACAGCCATCAACGGCGGCCACCACTCATCCCCTCCGCCCCTCTGCTTCTTCAGCACTGAATCTACTCGTGCCACCGCCCACTGCTTCTGGCTTTGCACCACCGCCTGAACGACCAGCACGCCGCCAAAAGCCACCAGGCACCACTGTGTTGGTGTCAACCTGCACCACGTGGACTCATGAAGGCCTTTGTGGGCGCCGCCGGCCGGTGAAGGATGACACCAACACGCCAGAGTAGACCGCCTCCGTGGCGTCGCGACTGAAACGCCCGTCACGCAGCGGCGGGATCAACTCCCATGATGAAGACAACGACGACGCGGGGTCCCATGTCGCGCCGGAGCGCGCCACGGCCGGGTCGTAGCTGGCACCAAGTCGCCAACGCCGCCGGTGACGAAGACGTGCCCACACGCTGCGCTGCCGGCGCACCACCGACATGGGGAGAGAGGGATCCGTTGGCCGAGATGACACCGCGGCGTCAGCGCCGACGGGTTGAACGTACACGAGCAGCCGCGTGAAGGCCTTTGTGGGATCTGCCGCGTTCTTCGCTGATGAGGGTAAAAAAAGAAGGGGATGGTTTCGTGGGGCCACATGTCAGCGAGGTCAATGGACGGAAACGTTTGAGCTGAATGGAAAAAGGAACGGTGGTGGCATGGTTCCAAATTTCTAAAATTACAGTGGCATACACCCGATTTCATGAATAGTAGTGGTATTTTTCTAATATAGCATATTTGCAATGGCATGGATCAAATTAACCCACGATAAAATGCCTACTCGTGCTATCTACTAAGAGGGACATAATTGTCTAGTAGCTAATGACGAATGGTGAATACTTCGCCAAATCGGCCTACCGAATACAGTTCATGGGAGCAGTATGAACAATCTTCAACAAGACCTTTTAGTAGTGTTACACTCCCAAAATATAAGGGGCAAATTGAAAACATACCACTACTTTGTTTGGCTAACTCGGAATATCCATTAAAAAACAGAAACTGCAAATTTGCCACAGAAATTTGTAGGTGTATCTTAATTCACGGATTAAACGGAACCTGAACAATGACCTTTTCCCCTTCATCTATTGGTCGATCTGCCAATCCAGCCTACAATCCGGACTCGATCTCCTCTCCTGACCAAAGAAAATCCCCTCTGTAACACCCTGAAATTTGTAATAAATTTGAACCAAAATTATGGAATTTCAAAAAAAATTCTATAAACTTGCATCATGCTGGCTCTTTATTTTTATGAGTTCATTTGTGACTTTGGTGCCATTAAAATTATGTCATACAAAGCATTAATCTAAACAAATCGAAAAAAGAAATAAAAGGGAAAAGAGAAAGGAAAATCAGGAAAAGAATTTTTAAAACAACTATTCAACACGAAAAGTTCAGGATAATATTTTTTTAAGTGTAAAGGAATGCAAGTAATGAATTTTGGAAGTTTATAGAATTTTGTGTGAAATTACCAAAATGCCCCAACCTTTTCTTTTCCTTTATGACGTGCCCGCCAACTGTTCGGCGAAATGTCAAGCTGGCCGATGTCGGCATGTCAGTGGGCCCTCTCATTTCTTGGGAGTGAGGTTTCCACCATTTCTTCTCCTTTTTGATATATTTTCTCTATAAGTAAATATTTGCCAAGTACAAGTGGAAATAGATTATTCTGAAATAAATATGCATTGCAAGCATACCCAACTCTTCATTATTTTAGTAATATTGACGGTCAAAATGTTGCAATAATGACCGTCAACAAAACCCCCCAAGCTTAAACCTTTGCTCGTCCCGAGTAAAGGAAAGAACAAAAATTTAAACCTGGTTGTTGATCAGGAGTTGCTACAATGTCATATATCTCAGATCTACAGGTGCATAGTGTAATATCCTCTACAACCTAAGCAAGCTAGCATATTCTATATCCATGTACTTGTGTTCTTGAATAGCACATATCTTTGCCTTGCCTTCGGTGGTTGAGAGACAGAACGGCTCGTAGAGCGCTATTCACCTGCTCTAGTTCAACTTTTATTCCGGAGTTTTTGAAAGATTTTGAAAATGATAACAAGTTCCTCAAGCGATCTCTCGGTCACTCTAATGTGTATAAATCCTCACCAAGAGATTGTCTCTTTTGATTCCTGCATCTAAAGGTTTATATCTAGAGCTTGGTAGGGATCAAAATGAGGCATACTTGTATTTACATTTATTACTAAGTCAAAAACTATGACTAAAGCAGAAAGTAAATCATACTAAAGATCAAGATCGTGCAAAATGTGTGGAGTATGAAGTGAAAGTGGATGTGGAATTTATTTGGCTCCTTTTTTGGGGATATGTCTCTCTCCTTTTTGTAAGCCTTTTTGCGAGGTGATATTTTACTATGAACCCATATATAAGAGATATATAAACAGAGCAAATTTTCATCATTTCAACATGAAGAGATTAGGATGTCTTACCTAGCATAGGGAAATCTAACCTATCTTTTTGGTATTTTCTAATTTGCAAATTTTTATGTTGTTTTAAATTTTTTTAGATGCAATGCAAAACGTAAACATGCAAATGCAATGATACAAGTTACCTTGGTGGGGGGAGAGTCATCTCCCCCCAAGCTTGCTTTTCGCTCAGGGACCCTGGTATGGGTAGAATCCATGGAAGCGAAAGTAAGCCTGCAAGTCAGCCTACTGCTGCTACATCATGGTGTTGATGTTGGAGCACTGATCGTCAACATGCTGTTGCCATCCTTGTGTCTGCGCCACATGTTCTGCAAGGTGTCGATTCATCTCCTCCGTCTGCACGTCCAGTGCATCCATCCTCCTAGTGAGTTCTCCCAAATCCCCGCGAGAGGAGGTGGAGCGTCTCATGTTGAAGGATGGAGGCACACTGCTCGAGCTGGCCGAGTGAGCCGTAGTGGGTATGCGCCATTGGCTGTCGCTAACACTAGGCCTGGGTGAGCCAACGGCACTAGGCTATGAGTACGCCTGGGTCCAACCAGGCGCATCTCTAGTAGAAGCCCAGTATACCTCACTGGTGCGCGTCAGTGCAGTGGATGAAGATTCCTCATTGTCTTCTCTTGCCCTATGTCTTGTGTCTCTGCGTGATGTCCCTACAGCAAGTTCTGTTGGTTGCAACTGTATGGTTAGTTCACCACAGTTATACAAATGATACCCCGGGTTAGGTAACGGGATTTCATTTGTATAACGGGGGTAAAAGAAAACAAGAGTACCATCTGTTGCATGCTTGAGCGTGTGGCCTTGCACCCAATATGGCTAGTCAATATAGCAACGGGGAGAGGTAAGGAAGGCAATGTGCTTTCTAGTCATTACCCCCAAGCCCATTCGCTATACAAGTAATCAATGAGGTGCACTTCACTGCAGCAGTAAACTTAATGTTCTCTAAGCATTGTTTAATCATGCATCATACAGGAGCAACTTTTATCTTATGGACCATGGCAAAAAGAATAGCTATTTCATCTTCTCTAATTGGTCTTAAATCCTTACGTGGAAACATGGTGATGACAATCCATTTGTGCATGAATCTAAGGGTAGGATTATGGATGTCATTATTTCTAGGTTTCCTAGAGGTAGGGGGACCTGAGATTTTCTCCCAGAATGCCTCCTTCTCAAAGCTAGGAATATCCTTGGGAACACCAATCATGGAAAAGAAGGGTGCTTAGGTTCGACCAAGAGAGCGTGTACTCCTTGCCAAAGAACCTAAACGAGATTCCTTATCTTCTCTCAAGGTGCAGAGGAACTGAATAGTAAGTAAACAGGAGCCAGGCTCATTTACTTCCGCAAATTCCCTCCATCCCAAAGTTCACCAAATTAATTTAAACTCAACATCCATACCTGTTTTCTCGAGAAGAGCCGGGTCAAATATCTTGGTGTGAGCGTACTCCCGGTTCCTCAGCATCTGATACGCCTGCCGCTCACGTTCTCCGACGAGGTCGAGATCGGAGTTCAGCTTCGGCACCTCATCCTCCCCATCCATGGATGTATCATCGGACAGAGATGCACTCGGCTCGTTGTGGTGAGGGCGTGATCGGGAGCTGGATCCCTTTGAGAACAAGCGAGTGATGCTCCTCTTCATCCTACACAAAAGATTTTTGATAGCACTCGGACGGGGGTTAGGCTTAGCAAGATTTCTACCCGCCGAGTGTATATCTCCAAAGTAACGTTGTGGATGCAGCTAAATGCAGATTTAAATGGACTAAAACTTTGGAGTACCATGCAAAATGTAAAAATGCAGATTTAGAGCAAAGTGGAAGCTTGAGAGAGAGTGAAAATGGGTGGAAATGGTGTGGAACTCCCCTCAGCCGACCTACCAATTTATAGAACAGGGTGCAATGGCTAGAATTGGGGTGTGGGCCCCACTAGTCGTTGGCCTGCCAAAAATGGCAGGTAGCCGTTGCTACCATGGTTCAGCCGAACCACTGTGGCGCCTAACCGGGCCCACTTTCGACCGTTGGGTTCCAACGGCCAAAAATGTGGGTCCAATTGGTGCAATGGCCCCAAGTGCTCTAAAAATTTATTTTATTTTGCAAAAGTACCCCAATTTTGTCCTAATGCAAAAAATTGAAGAAAATCTTTTTGGAATTTTGAATTTAAATATGTTGAAAATAAACATGGGATACATACCAATTTACCTGTTGGTGAGGGCGACGTCGTTTCGGGTCTGATGGCAAGACCGTACTTTCGGCGTTTTAGTGCTTGGTTGGTACACCCGTCTCCGGAGGTGATGGAGCGGGCGCATTCTTCTTTTTCTGCCACATTTTCTTGGTTGATGGCGGCGGCGCTGACGGTGCCTTCTGGGATGACGGGACCTGCTGAGTGTGCTAGGGAGTAGGATTGTTCCGGTGTTTAGCCAGTTCCCTCCTTCGGTATGCCTCCTTCCGCTCACGGTTCTGGAGTTCGGCATCCTTTTCCAGGCAATTCCTCATGAATGCAATGAGGTTGTCCGTCTTCCTAGGTTGTAGTTCAACCTCCTGAATTTTCTAAGTCTCCGGCTCATACTTGATCTTAACCATTGAGCATTGCTCCGGAGCTCTTGGACGGAACTCAAACTCCTTCTTCCCGTCGATTTGGAACTGAATCTCTCCAGCTCCAACATCGATGGTGCCTTCGGCAGTGTTGAGGAACGGACGCCCAAGGATGAGCGTAGTATCCCTCTCAGCCATGTTCAGCACAACGAAGTCCACCGGGATGAAGAGCTCCCGAATCTTCACTGGCACATCCTCGACGATACCCCCGGGATAGCGGATTGATGAGTCTGCCAACTGGAGACACATTTTTGTGGGCGTCAGCTCAGTGAAGTTGAGCTTGTCGAAGACGGCCTTGGGCATCACTCTGATGATGGCCCCAAGGTTGCACGGAGCTTGATTGAACCGCTGGTTCCCAATTGAACAGGTGATAGTGGGGCACCCCGGGTCCTTCTTCTCTGGTACCCGGTGGAGTATAGCATCACTGCATTCCTCCGTCAGCTTCACTACCTCTGTTGGCAGTGGTCTCTTGTTGTTGAAGATGTCCTTCAGGTACCGAGAGTAAGTTGGCACCTGCATGGCGTCCAGCAGCGGCACGTTGATGTGGATCTTCTGAATCACCTCTATGAAATGGCAGCAATGTAGTGTCAGAGATGGCGTCCAGCAGCGGCACATCCAGCGAACTGCTTGTCCACGGATGGCTTCCTATGCCGCTGAGGAAATGGCAGTAGTGTAGTGTCGGAGAAGGCCTGTGGCACTGTCTTTGGCGGTTCTGCTATCTCCTCAACAGGGGTAGATGGTGCTGCTTCCTTGCTGTTGCTGCTGGTCCCTACATGGTTAGGATGCAGCGGATCACGAGTGGACTTACCTCCCCTCGTGGTCACAGGCTTGACATTTTCTAGCGAAGATGCCGGTTACCCGGGTATCTTCCCAGATTCATTAACAAGAATTAAAGCAGCTAACTGCGCCAGCTGGGTTTCTAGCATCTTGTTAAAGCTAAGCTGGTTTTGGAAAGCAGAAGCAAAGCCATCTAGCTTAACGCTTATATTTTCTAGGAGCTTATCATTAGCAGCAAGCTTTTTGTAGATAGATTCATTAACCTTAGCTTGCCTAGCGATAGCATCCATCAAGGGGCTTGGACCAGAATAACTAGGAGAGAAATTACCTTGTCTGTTGTTGCCTCCTTGGTATTGTGGTCGAGGTTGATTCCATCCTTGACCTCCTTAGGGACGGAAGTTGTTCCCCATGTACATTGCCTCGGCACGAGTCTTAGGACAGTTGTTCCCGGAATGACCCGTGCCGCCGCAAACATCGCACGTCATGTGCGAGTTCAAGGCATTCACCATGCCTGGAGCTCTCCCCTTCTCTTGATCTTCGAATTTCTTCATGAGGAGGTCGAGCTTGGCAGCGAGCATATCTGTCTCCTTGATGGTGTGTGTTCCTCGCTAACGGGGTTGGAGGCGCTCATCGCTCCATCCCATGTTGGAGACCATCTTCTCAATCAGCTCGGTGGCAGCCCGAACTGTCTTGGAGAAGAAAGCTCCTCTAGCTGCCATGTCCAGGTGGTCGCGGGACAAGGGGGTGAGTCCGTTGTAGAAGCTCTGCAGGATTAGCCAGTCGTCCATCCCGTGATGAGGACAAGCGGCGACGTACTCCGGCAGACGTTCCCATGCCTCGGGGATGGACTCATCCCTCGTCTGCTGGAAGCTTGAAATTCTCCCACGAAGGGTGTTAGTGCGGCCCATCAGGAAGAATTTTGCCAGGAAAGCCATCCAGCACTTGTTCCAGGTGTCGACAGTCGCACGGTTGGTGTAGGACCACTGCTTCGCTTTCCCGAGGAGGGAAAACAGAAACAGTCAGAGTCGGATGGCATCAGCTGAGACTCCCCTCACCTTGTACATGCGGGAGATGTGCACTGGCATCCTCGTTCGGCTTGCCGCAGAACGGGCTAGCCTGCGCCATCGTGATGAGGCTGGTCTTCAGATCGAAGTCGCCATCCCCAACGTTGACTTGCGGCCCAACGGGCACGTTGTCAACGGAGGGAGCAGCGTACTCACGAAGTGTCTTCTCAGCCATCCTAAAGCATGGAAGAGCGGCTGCTGCTGGTAACTCATTGTCGGAAACGGTTCTCTGGGGTGGAACGGACCTGGCCCGAATGTTCCGAACGAACCTCTCTAGAAATACTGCAAATGGCATAATTCGAGCACTCATCATACTAATGAATGCAAAACTTTCAGACAACAAATTCAATCGGCTATGGAACAAGGGCGAATCAAATTTGATACTGGAATATTGCCGATGAAAGTAGATGGACACCCGTTTCTAGTAAGCATGGTGCATGGTGGCTATCAAAGAAACTGTGACAAAAGAGAGATAAAAATTGGATCTGAAGCCACCATTAGGAAATATCAAAGGCGGCAAGAGGAAGCGTCGTGTTCATATTATGAGAAAGAAGAACCAGAGTTTGATCCGCATTGGAGTTGTGAATTTTTTTCAGTATTGTTGGAACAATGGGATCAGACTGCCATCGGCTGACAACTGTCCTATTTGCAATTAAGAGAAGCCAATGGCGTGCAAACCAGTTTATCAGGATAGGAGAAAATCAGTTCATCAACGATTGGGGCCAGTCAATGAAGAGCCGATCCAACACGAAAATAAGTGGTGTCCAAGTGGATTGTTTACCAAGAACCAGAAGTGTCAAGTTCAAAGGTTGAGGTAACGGGAGATTGCTCGGGAGCGTTGTTGGTATTCCTTATTGTCACACTACAAGTATCTATTTAATCTATGACGAAAAAAATTCGTCATGGATCATTGAAAATTCGTCACAGAAATTTGTCTGTGATGATTTTACTTACCGTCATCTATTGAGCGTCACAGATTAAATATGCCGACGTTTTCTCCGAAATCGTCACTATCTATGACGTTTTTTAATCGTCATAAAACGCTTTTGGGCTCATGAAGTCTAGCCCAGGCCCAAACTTTATAACGAAATTAAACGTCATAGATGGTTCACTACTAGATTTTTGGGCTTTCGCGTCGATAAAAAAACATGGCAATAGGGCCAAAATAGTGGCAATAACTATCAATTGCCACAATATTGTGGTCGTTGAGAGCCGTGGCAAGTACTTTCGTGGTCTAAACTTTGGACAACGACTTTTATGCTTTGTTGCAGTAGATATGGTTATTGTCATGGAACGATGTGTTGCATTTTATACTAGTTGCAACGGCCGATATCGTGGCAATAGTATGTCTTGCTACGATATTAAGGCATTGCATTAGACATCACTTATAACGGATTTACCCCAAATGAGGCACATGCGTGATGTATAAAAAATTCAAATAAAATCAAAAAAATATTTTGAAGTTTTTTAGCAATTAGCAACGTTGCCACATCACCAGCCATGCATCTATAATTTTTTATTTGGATATTTTTGTAATCTTGTATACTTTGGGATTCGAACTCAAGACCTTCATCTTTCCAAACTGCAACCTCATCACTGGAATATGGGCTCACGTTGATAAATTTTTTTCCATACTATTATTTTAACTATACATGAGTATGAGCTTGTCCACCATTCGCGCAATAAACTATTGCAACGAAATTCAAGATTATCACAACCAGAAAAATTTGTGGCAATATTGTCGACATATCGCAACCATTTCATAAAATGGTGGCAATAACACCTACATATTGCAACTAAAAAAGAAGGATTATCGCAACAGAAAACATTCATGGCAATACAGTTCACATACCGCAACAGTTTCTTACAATGGTGGCAATAAAACATAACTATTGCAAGAAAAATTAAGATTATCGCAACACAAGATATTCGTTGAAATATTGTTCAACTATTGCAACCATTTCACGTGATGGTAGCAATATCAACTATCTATTGCAACGAAATTAAAGATTATCACAGCAAAACATATTTGTGGTAATAATCTTCCCATATTACAACCATTTACCTATTGCAACCAATAGGGTAAAAATCTGGTAGTGATTGCAATGTTGCAGCCTACATGGCAGGTATGGTAGTGATTGCAATGTTGCAGCCTACATGGCAGGTATGGTCGTTGACACGTGTGATGACGTTGCAGCTAACGTCAGCAAATATTTTTAAACAGCCCATTATTTCTTATGGCCCATTATTTTTTTTAACAAGCCATTAATTATTTAACATGCATGGCCCATTATTTTTTAGAACTGGCCCATTTTAAAATAGGCTTATATAACTATGCCCATTTCAGAATTGGCCCATATTGTCAACCATCAGATTAAAGCACGCTAAACAGACCCATTAAATTTGAGCCCACCAAATTCAATCCAATTTCTCACACCATCTCAGATTCAACTAATAACAGATACAATCAGAATACAACAGAATTCAAGCAATAGTTCATGTCAGAATATTCAACCTATTAATAGACACAATCTTAGATCCAAAAGAGTTCATATCTGCTTCCAGAATCAAACATAGTTCCACAGCAAGCAACAAAAATTGTATAGCAGAACCAAGCTACCAACTTGTCCAAGTTCAAGAATCACATGACTTTCTAGCATACCCAGTGTTGGTTCAACAAACACCTGAAAAAACTTGCAGCACCAAAAAATCAAAGGTCCAGATTCAGGTTCACTCCACACCTGACCTGCAGCACCAAAAATATAGCACGAACTGAGAATTTTATTATTATGAGTTAAAAATTCAGTACTTAGTATGGTACGCAATAAATATGACAAAAATCAAGAATTTTTCATATTTGTATCTGGCATTTCATTTATTATCATCAACTATGCTCATAGCTTATAATAACCTATCATCAACTATACAGAGCAAACAGAATTGCAGTACTCCAGATATCAGTATAACATAGGTAAAGCTCTTCGCAATAGGAAGACAAAGCTACATAACACACCGATCCATGCACAATGTCACTTTTTTGCAAATGTGTAAATGATCAATATTTGACTATATTTGGCGCTTATCTCGTAGGTTACAACTTGAGACATACAATACCATCCACAAATTATTAGAAGTGACAAGAAACTGCATGTGGTGCAGAATATGACCTCTTTCTTTCGTTGTGATGGCATAAGCATGCCATATCGACTGTGTGCAGTTGACCGTCAGCTTGCTCTAGTTTATCAACTGCATTACACAAATCACGGTTATAGCATTCCCAGTATTAGTACAAAATTAGCAAAACAAACAAACCATCAGGATCCCCACCACCACCATTTCATAAGTGAACAACTAGGATTATATTGAGAATGATTTCATAAAAAATATAGCTGCAAAAGCATAAAAAAAATACAGGGGGTTGGAATACATATCTAAAAGGGGCACAAACTTATACCAATTAAAACCAGTTAGATTCAGTAGGGGTTCAGCTGATGAACTGAACAATCTGTTTTGAATGACACTAATGGATTCAGAGATTGACACTAATGGATTTTGGTCAAAAATCTGTTAGATTTAGTAGGGGTTTCATCTCTTCTAAAAGAATCCATGTCTCTTTCTTTTCTCTGATGGCAAACGAGAAATGGCACACAAATTGAACTGTGATAGAGCCATACCTCAATGTTCAGTTGCAGCACACGGAGCCCCTTCCTCCTGTCGCCGTTTGAACCGAAGCTCACCGCTCCTTCGCTCGCTGAATCATTGACGAAGAAAATCACAAGGGGGCGAAGAAAAACCAGCGCCGACACGCCACCACACCGCTCCACGCCACGCGCCTGCGCCATCCGCCTCCGCATCTCGGGTCGTCGTCCCGGTTGGTCGTCGATGTCGCCGTCCCAGGTCGTCGTCGGGGTCGTCGTCGATGTCACCGTCCCGGATCGTCGTCGCGGTCGTCGTCGAGGTCGCCGTCCTGGATCGTCGTCGGGGTGTTGTCGTCGAGGTCGCCGCCCTGGGTGGTCTCCGATAGAGAGGTCGTCGCGGCTAGATCCGGCGGCCACGATGCTCGTAGCGGCCGGATCTGGTCGCCTCGACCTCGTGCCGGAGAGGAGGAGCTGGGGAAGGCAGAGGAGAGGAACCACACCGGCGTCAGCGGAGGAGAGGAGCCGGGCGCAGTGGTGGAGAGGAGGACGGTGCCGAGGGAGCCGGGAGCTGCATCGGCGGCTGAGGGAGGTGGCGGTAGCTGGGGCGGCTTGAGGACTGAGGAGTATGGAAAAGGGGAGTTAGGGTTTTCAACTGGCCGCGTGCTTATTTATACATCTCGGGATAAGCTGCAAACCGTTGGATGGGAGAGGACAGTCTGCATTAATCGGGCCTTAGTAGAAAATGGCCCATCCAAGGTTTCTCGGCCCGTTTAACCAAACCATTAACTGATTTAATTGCTTAAACAAAAATACATTTAAACTAATGAAAGCATTTGTCTTATATGCCTAGCAAATTTTTTATACGTAATAGAAAAATTATAAGTTATCTGGTAGAAGTTTTCAATAATTTTCGAACTGATTTACTATTTTCTATATGTTAAATGAATCTCTACATGATTATCCAAAATAATTCAAAATTGAACTATGTGTGCATCTTATAAGATTAGAAAAAAATAAAAAATAATAATATTTAGGCACATGTGTTCCGTTCTATCCTATGTATTGGATATATGTGAAAAAAATAAATTAGCTTATAAGGAAAATTCAAACTTCTTTTCTTAAATTACCATATAATAATTATAATAATATCTATATTTAATCGGAAAATTCTAAAAACTTGCATGACAACATGTTTTTGGTCCATAAGCTTACCATAAAAAACTTACATGGTTTTAACAAAGTGGGAATATACATTGTTCACAAATGGATAGATTTGTCTTGAGTGGCAAGGAACCATGTGAGGCATATGTCTATTTGTAAACAATGTGTGGTCCCATTTTATTAAAACCATGTAAGATTTTTATGAGAGCTTATGGACCAAAAAAATATTGTCGTGCCAGTTTGTAGAATTTTCCAATCAAATATAGATATTATTATAATTATTATGTGGTAATTTGGAGAAAGAAGTTTGAATTTTTCTTATAAGGTAATTTATTTTTTCATCTATCTCCAAGACATAGGATAGAATGGAACACAAGTGCCTAAATATATATTTTTTTTAAAAAATTATGATCTTATAAGATGTACACGTAGTTTAATTTTGAATTATTTTGGATTATCGTGTAGAAATTCGTTTAATATATAGTAAATAGTAAATTCATTAGAAAATTGTTGAAACTTCTACCATACAACTTATATGTACGCTAATACATATCAAAAATATATTAGTGTATATAACATAATTTTTTTCTTTTTTATTTTGTTGCACAATTATAAAGCAACACATAAAAATAATTATGTTATATACACCAATATATTTTTTGTATGTAATATACTCTTCGTATAAGTTGTTTCGTAGAAGTTTTAAGAATTTTCGAACTAATTTACTGTTTTCTATATGTTAAATGAATTTCTACATGGTTATCAAAATTAATTCAGAATTGAACTACGTGAGCATCTAATAAGATATTTAAAATTTTAGAAAAAATATATTTGGACTCATATGTTCCATTAAATCCCATATACATGAGAAAGATAAAAAAATAAATTATCTTGTAGGTACAATTCAAATTTCTATCTCTAAATTACCACGTGATAATTACAATAATATCCATATTTGGTTAGAAAATTTTGAAAATTTACATGACAACATATTTTTGGTCCATAAACTTGCCTAAAAAATTAAATGGTTTTAATAAAGTGGAACCACATATTGTTCATAAATGAGGATATATCTCATATAGTTTCTTATAACTTAAGACAAATATATCCATTTATAGATAATTTATAGGATAACTTTTTAAAAAACCATTTAAGTTTTTTATGACAAGCTCATGGACCAAAAATATGGTGTCATGTCAATTTGCATAATTTTCTGACCGAATATACATATTATTGTAATTATTATGTGTTAATTTGGGGATAGAAAATTAAAATTTACTTATAGGATAAATTAATATTTCATCTATCTTAAGGAAATGGACTTTAATGGAACATATGAACCTACATATTATTTTTCTGTAATTTTTGGTATCTTATTAGATGTACATGTAGTTCAATTTTGAATTAATTTCAACAATCATGTAGAAATTTAATTAACATATAGAAAATAGTAAATCAATTCCATAATTCGTGAAACTTATACCAAACAACTTATGCATACTCTATTACATATAAAAAATAAAATGATATATATAAGATAATTATATTTATTTGTTACTCCCATAATGGTGCAATAATAAACTTAAAAGGAAAAGAAAAGAGGGAGGAGAGTTAGACTTCCTTTGGGCTGAAAGCAAGGAGAATGGAGGGGAGTTGGACTACCAGGCTGAAAGAGGGGAGAGGGAGAGAGTTGCTGGGCCGAAAATGGCCCAAAGCAATGGGGAGTTTTAAACATTTTAGATTTAATTTAAACACTAAAATGATGTTTTATTTATTAAAAATACTTCACATACTTAAAAAATTTTCAGAAAAATCTAAAAAATAGATGACCACAAAGTATTTAATAAAATATTATCTTGACTATTTTCATGTTATAAGTTTTCTATAAATTTTAGCATATCCTTGCTTTTGTATTTTAAACTTTCTAGAGAATAAACGAAACAAATATTATTAATTAATATTTTGTCATGACATATAATTTTTATAAATATCATATTATATTATCATTTTATAAATTTCTGGTTATTAAAAAAAGTAAATCCAACCACAATCAAAATATACGTGACGACGGTCGACGGTGACGCAGGGAGGCGCCGTCGGATGCGGAATCGTGGATCCAATCGAAATTTTGAAGTATGGACGGAAGGTGATATACTAACAATATTTATTAGTATATAATGATAAATATTTATAAAACAAACACGAGTGGACGAGTAGTGTAGTGGTAAGGCGCAACCTTCCTATCGTCCCGTTTTTTCTCGCATCTTTTCTTGTGAGGGCAGCTGGCGAGCGTGCCCTGCTGAGGCGCCTAAACAATAATAAGAACATAGAAATGATATAATACCACAAATCAATTAGTAGTGTAGTGGCAAGGATTCCAAATCCTATGCTAAAGGTCTGTAGTTCAAATCTTATGTTTTGCCTTTTGCTAATTCTAATTATATTTCTGTTTTTTCTCATATTATTAGTTTTTAATATTATATTTGTAAATCACGACAAAATTGTTATAACGTCACAGATTTTGGGCCGGTTCATGACGAAATCGATAAACTGTCACCATAGTATGGGCCTTGTGTCCATAGTTGAATATCCATGACGATATCTAAACACATCACGAAAATTTCGTCATAGATTAAATAGTTTCTTGTAGTGTCATCCTTAAGAACAAAGTTCCTAATGACGGCAACTTGAAATAATCAATTATAATCTATGGTTTGGCAGAAATGAATCCGCAAGCGCACGGATATATCATTGTAGCATTTCACCCGGGAGTATTCTAAGGTATTGTATTTATTTTATCCCAAGGGAAGATTTGTAAAGTGTAATCATTCTAATAAAATACATGCATATGTATAAGTCATACTTCTAAACAGGGTAAGAAATATAATCTTGGGTAGAGTGACACAAGCGAAGGGTCTAGCTAAACTCTATCAATCCTAAATTAGTCTAACTAATAGCAATCATAGTATAGTTCTATTTTCTGTACTTTATGCAACACTCTAACATCTTCTAACCAATATACAACAGTGTGGTGTACCCTCCTTACAATGCAGCTATAACCAAGCCTAGACCTAGCTATTCCCTCCCGGTGCTTCACAAAATTTACCCAGCCCGCCGAGTTACTTACGACAGACTGTCATAACCATCCAACCGAAGTTAAATACGGAGGTGCATCTAACCCCAGGAATTTATATGTAGGAAACTGTACTGCAGGGGAGACACCCGTACCGAGCTGTCACCATCGGCAACCCGCAAACACACCCAAAATATAATCGCCCAAAT
This sequence comes from Leersia perrieri, assembly GCA_000325765.3. NCBI lineage: Eukaryota > Viridiplantae > Streptophyta > Magnoliopsida > Poales > Poaceae > Leersia > Leersia perrieri. The sequence continues at coordinate 1,710,784 of CM002487.1, read as the reverse complement.
AATTATAAGATCCAGCCTAGACACCACGTCTAAGATATCACTCCCTACTACTCTACAGCCTTGCAATTGAAGTAGAGTATCTAAGTTCCAGATTAATATCACCAGGATTAGCCTAAGTTGAATATTAAACCAAATTCCTAGACATTATACCCGCACCAATGCAAATCGCAGATAAATGTAACCACACTGGTATACTAATCATATAAATGCTAAAGTTGGCAAGACTAGTCTATGATTGGACTAGGCTACCGCAATTGTATAAAGATGAATATATTGAAGTATTGAAAGTTTACAAAAGAACTAGAAAGCAAAGTTAGAACTTTACCCGAATTCTTCCGAAGTCTTCCTTGAACTAGAACTATTCTATTCTTACTTCTACTAGACTAATACTACAAGTAGAGTGAGCTTGATTCCTTGCTTTGGTGTGTTGGAGAAGAGAGTGAAGCCTCCTTTTATAGAGCTTAATGGCGGCAGCTTCCCATGGGAAATGACCACCATGCCCCTTGTAATCGCCAAGTAAATATTTTCCAAGTACAAGTGGAAAAGGATTATTCTGAAATAAATATGCATGCAATCATACCCAACTCTCCATTATTTTAGTAATATTGACGGTCAAAATGTTGCAATAACGACCGTCAACATCCCTATGAATGATTCACGGAGGTGAACGAAGATACTAAGGAAAGCCACAGAGTTGGGATTGAGCTGGAGAAGATGAATGCCATAGAAATTCAAGATTAAAGACAAGAACTCGGAAGGGGGAGTCAAGAAACCACATCGGACGAAGTCTTCCGTCACAACAATGTGACCTAGCAGAGGGGTGGGGTATTCGCCACCAACTGCACGGCGGATCTCAGCTTCGGCCGGGATTGATCCTTCTGTTTCCAGCCGTTGAAGAGCGGCGGCACCCAGCACCTAAGACCCTAGATCCATCAGGACAGGCGAAGAATTGAACACTAGAGGTGGGTTTGGGTGCGAGAGATTTGCGAGGTTGAAAAGGGGAGCTGAAGCGGGTGGGAGGAAATGAATCCCGCATAAGCCTCTATATACTCAGCCTTGGTCGGTTGGAATTCCTAGAAAGATGGAGTGATTTCAGCCGAGGAATTTTGGTTCGGTTATTTGGACTTCAGCTCAAATTTACCAGATTTATGGTGTACCTCGTTGGTTGGACTCCTCGCCTACCCGGAATTTCCGAGTAAGGTCAGTAGGGCTTATTCCGACAACCAAGTGAGGGGCCCGTGACGGAAATACATTTGAGTTGAAGTCAGGGTTACTGTTAGAGTTTCCGATTAGGGGTACCCTCGTTACCTAGAAATACGTAGTACAACGGAAAGGCATAGCTGCACGGATAAGGAAAGAAGACCAAGACATATGGAATAATACGAAGGCCCGTAGTACAGTTATGGAAAAAACAGAATCCTATCCGTATGGGACAAGGACTTTCCTAATCGTGTGTGATTCTTAATCGGAGTCCTGTTCGGAGACTGCAGGGAACCCACGGTATAAAAGGATTGCCACCTCCATAGGTCCGGGCATATCAACTTCAGGAGTTTTAGCCACCAAAGTCGCCGGGATCGTCTTTCAGGTCTTTTGAGTATGATCCCGTCGACATCTAGCCTTCCACATATTGTACTCTATACTCGGGGGATCACCTCAGCAATCCCATATAAACTGGAGTAGGGTATTACCTTTCGAGGGCCTGAACCAGTATAAAAATACTTGCCTTAGAGTAGCGTCATGTCGTATTACTATAGTCCTTACGCCAACGTTCCCCCGTCTTATACATACCCCGTCTACGGATACCGGCCGTTGACACCAGTGCATGTCTAAAATATTCAAGTTCAGGGCGTGCCAATTTATTTGATGTGGGACACCATAATTGTAAAGTTGGAGGGGACTTGATTAGGGACCTTTGTGATATTTGTCGAGCGGGATCCATATATGCATAATAGCCGCTCTGTCTCACGAAATCACGGTGATATCTAAGTACTATTCCAACAAGACAATTGTAAATGCTCGGGCAGAGAATTGATGAGACAATTAGCATGGATAACTAGCTAGTCCAATACCAGACGTGTATGTCAAACCACTCGATGGCGGTGACCAAACACGATACATGTCTCATGGGACTCGATCTCTAGTGTTATCCCGCAATGGTCTCGCCAACTATGAACCCATACTCGTGTTGAATTAGCCCTAGGAATCAAAATAAGAATGAGATTAAGTTGAAAGGATCTTGTTTCATTGCAACTAAATCAGATTTGGAGGAAGTTGATGCTAGCGCCGACGTTTTGCTATGCTTTGGTTTGCAAGCAAAGTTTATTTTCATTAGAGGAAACACATACTTCTATGATACATGTTGTCAATAACCTTTTGAAGGGGTACGCCCATGTTTTTCTAAAAGATGTTTCCGCCCGGGTTGCCACCGATTTGAGGGATTGGGCACCAAATTGACCTCATTCTTGGGGCATCTTTGCCAACTAAGCACCATACAGGACCAACCTGGAGGAAACAAAAGAGAGACAATGACAAATGCAAGAATTGCTTGACAAAGGTTATGTGTGTGAGTCTCTTAGCCCTTATGATGTTCCTGTCCTTTTAGTTCTTAAGAAAGATGGCTCATGGTGCATGTGTATTGATTGTAGAGCGATAAATAACATCATCATCAGATATCGTCATCCTATCCCTAGGTTTGATGATATGTGCTTGATGAATTGAGTGGCTCGCTTGTGTTCACTAAAATTGATTTGCGTAGTGGTTATCACCAGATTCGCATGAAGTTAGGTGATGAATGGAAAAATAACTTTTAAGGCTAAGTTTGGACTATATGAGTGGTTTGTTATGCCATTTGGTTTGACCAAAGCACCAAGCACTTTCATGAGATTAATGAATGAAGTTTTATGTGCTTTTATTGGGAGATTTGTGGTGGTATATTTTGATGACTTTCTTATATATAGCAGGTCGCTTGAGGAACATCTAGATCATTTGAGAGTTGTTTTTAATGTACTTGTGATGCACGTTTATTTGATAACCTTGAAAAGAGCACATTTTGCACAGATCAAGTCTCTTTTCTTGTGTATTTGTGACTTCACAAGGAATTGAAGGCGATCAAGCAAAGGTTGAAGCCATACATAGCTGCCCGGTTCCCACAACAGTCACACAAGTGAGAAGCTTTCTTAGACTTGCTAGATTTTACCGTCGTTTAGTGAAGTATTTCAGCACCATTGCAGCCCCGCTACACGAGCTTACCAAGAAGGGTGTGGCCGTCACTTGGGCTGCAACACAAACCATTGCCTTCGACACTTTGAAAGATAAGTTAACACATGCACCCTTGCTCCAACTTCCAGATTACAATATAACCTTTGAGCTTGGATGTGACGCAAGTGGGATTGGATTGGGTGGTGTGCTCCTACAAGAAGGCAAACCTGTAGCATATTTCAGTGAGAAATTGAGTGGGTCTAGTTTGAATTATTCTACTTATGACAAAAGAACTGTTTACTCTAGTTCGAACATTAGAAATATGGTACAATTATTTATAGCTTAAAGAATTTGTTATCCACTCTAATCACGAGTCTTTGAAACACTTTAGAATAGAAGTCAAGCCAAACTGAATCGTAGGCATGCTAAGTCCCTCTTTATTTGGGCTTAGGCTTATTGGCTTAGGCTTTTAAGCACACTTTTTTTGGCTTATACGTTTTATAAATCGGTGGCTTTTAAGCCTTATATATAATGGTAGAGTCCTACATTCACTTCAAATAAGCCAAAAAAAGCTACTCTAACCTAGCTTTTGGTGGATCCAGATCCTCTGCAGTGAGCCAAAAAAAAGCCAAGCGCATAATAAAATGATTATTACGCTACAGTAGGAAACAATGATTTTGTAGTAATTAGAACAGTGGAAAACTATGGTAGCGATTCACTGTTTATGGGTGCTGTAGCGATCAATCTCGTTCGTTCGATGCAAATCGGATGGCCTAAAAAACCCCCCAAATAACCCTGACTTTTTCTCCTCAAGTCAGAGAATCCCAATTCGCTTTTGGCTTAACAGTGTAAGAGTGACTTATGACAGTAAAAAGCTGAACAGAAAAGCTAACTATTTGGCTTAGACTTTTTGACTTATAAGCCTAAACAAAGAAGGCCTAAATGGGATGAATTTATTGAATCTTTTCCCTATGTTATCAAACACCAGGGAAAAGAAAATGCCATTGCTGACGCTTTGTCTAGGCGGTACATCATGCTGTCCCAACTTGATTTCAAAATTTTTGGTTTGGAAACAATTAAAAAACAATATGCACATGATGATTATTTCAAAATGTGTTTCTGAATTGCAAGGAGGGAAAGACTTGGAACAAATTCATTCTCATTAATGGGTTTGTGCTTAGAGCTAACAAGCTGTGCATTCCAGCTAGTTCCATGCGTATGTTATTATTGCAGGAAACCCATGGTGGAGGGCTGATGGGACAATTTGATGTGAAGAAGACGGAGAACATCCTTGCTGGTCATTTCTTTTGGCCCAAGATGAGGAGAGATGTGGAGAGGTTCATTGCTCGCCGCGCAACATGCCAAAAGGCTAAATCACACTTGAATCCTCATGGTTTGTATATGCCTTTTCCTATTCCTAGTACACCTTGGGAAGATATCTCTATGGACTTTATTTTCGCTTACGACAAAGAAGGGGAGGGACATTGGGAAGATATCTCTATTGTTGTCGTGGATAGATTTTCTAAAATGACACATTTCATACCTTGCCATAAGAGTGATGATGCTACTCATGTAGCTGATTTGTTCATCCGTGAGATTGTTCACTTACATAGAGTGCCAAAGACATTGTTCTAAAAAAAAGAGTGCCAAAGACAAAGTTTCTGATCAGGCTACAAAGTTCCTTAGGTTGCGTTCAGATGCAGGTGAAAGAAGGTTGGGAAAAAAGAATAGTGGTGACTCACAAAACGAGAAACATCATTAGCATGCGATTAATTCAGTATTAGAAAAAATTTTCAAAAAATGCATTTTTATGCACATTGGAAAGCGTGCCGAGGGGTTTGGGCACTGTAGTTTTCTGCCTTTAGCCGGAAGTGAACGCAACTTAATCATTTTTGGAGAATCTTGTGGGCTAAGTGGGGATTAAGCTCTTGTTCTCCACTACATGTCATCTCCAAACTGATGGATAAACTGAAGTTGAGAATAGAACCTTGTCTACCATGTTTAGGGTTATTTTGAAGAACATAAAAATGTGGGAAAAATGTTTGCCTCATGTTGAGTTTGCTTATAATCATTCACAACATTCTACTAGTCGTTTTGAGATTGTTTATGGTTTTGTGCCTCATACTCCAATTGATCTGGTGCCGCCTTCGACTTCGAAAAGGGTGAATTTTGACGCTGAACTAATGATAAAATTACATGAGACCACTAAGGAAAACATAGAGCGCATGAATGCTAAATATCAATATTTTGAAAGCAAAGGTAAAAAAACATGTCGCTTTTGAACCCGGTAATTTAGTTTGGTTACATTTGATAAATGATCGGTTTCCAAATTTGAGAAAATCTAAACTTCTTAGTGGATGATCCTTTTAAAGTGCTAGCAAAGATTAATGATAATGCAAACAAATTTGAGTTGCGTGGAGATTTTGGGGTTCGTCCCCCATTTAACATTGCATATTTGAAGCCATATTGGGGAGAAGAATGAACTTTGAGTCGAGGACAACTCAAATGCAAGAAGGGGAGGATGGTGAGGATATCCCTTCCAATGACAGAAACATACCAATTGAACATCAAAGACCAATGACTAGAACTCAAGCGCGTGAACTTTATAATCAAGTAAAGTTGTTCTTGGCCGTTCATACAAATCCTTCTCCGAAATGGGTGCTACTAAATGCTGGTGATACTTTGTCCATGCTTAGGAACATGGGAGATGACGCTGATAGACAAAAGGGTGAAACACATAAACAAAACGGTGCAACATATCAAGAGGAGACTTTGAACAGCCATATCTCATGATTCCGAAGGTTGCTAATTAGTACTTGTTGGAAAGATCTCGTCGTCTACTTTCAGATGGATCCAACCCTTCCTTCAGATTCGACCAGATCTGCTCGCAATAAGGAAAAGAACGTTCAGACTGTTAGACTTGGGCCTTGGGCCTTGTATTTTGTTGAGCCCATTAGGGGAGCGTCCAAAATTAGAGTTTGTTGCATCCAGGGGTCTTTCACCTATAAATACCCCTAGCAGCCACCAGGAAGAGTGGGTTTTGTTGAGTGTTAAGTTTAGCCTTAGCTATTTCCTTGTGAGCACGCATGTCGAACGAGACTGCCTGTTTGCTTGTATCTAGAAACCCAAATTTATGCTGACTAATATTCCTCCTTGGGCAAGGTCTGTGCGCTATATGTTTGTCCACTTATTCTTGCATGTTCTTCGATTTGCTTGCAAGTTCATGGTTGTTCTTGGCACAGCAAGAACAACATAAATCGTAGCCAATGTAACTGTTGCTAAGGTGTAGCAACCTTGTGGTCATTGTAGTCGGGCAACACAACATCGAATCCACCCCAAATCAATTTACCCCCAACTCTCATCGAAAGATGGGGAACCCCCCTTTGTTGTATCAGCTTTGTCGTTGTATGGGTAGGTCTAGGGGCATGACATGCGAAGGCTAACACCCTTAGTGAGAAAAAAACTACATGAGTTAAGAGTTATCAAACTCGCCCCCATTGTCGCACTGTATACTACGAATAGTGGTGGAGAATTGGGTTTGTACGTAGGCAAAGAAATGCGAGAGAGTGTTGAAGGTGTCGGATTTGAAGCGAAGAGGAAATGTCCAACACATGATATATAGTGAGAGCGGTCATCAAATATAACAAGGTAATATTTGAAACCAAAGACACTAGGAATAGGGGATGTCCATAAATCACAGTGAATTAACTCAAAATTGTGTTTAGCTCTAGTGAAAGAGGAAGTAAAAGGAATGCAACAATGGCGACCTAACTAACAAGCATGACAGACTGATAAAACTCTACATGGAGAAATAATAGAGGCCTTGGACAGACGTATGAGGGCTTCAGCACCAATGTGACCTAGGCGGCGATGCCAAATGGTAGAAGACCCTCGAACGGTGAGGGCGTACTAAATCTTGGCAGCACTGAAAAGATAAAGTTCTCCAGAGCCATTGCACTATGCTCTTGGACAGTCGATCCTTATATAGAGACCATCTTCATCAAATTCAACAAAACATTTACTATCGTGTGCAAAGCGGCGAATGGCAATAAGATTTTTGATAATATGTGGTGAAACAAAATATTATTAAGAGTAAAGTAGTGGTGTGGAAAATTAAGTTTGGTGGAGCGAGTGGCGGTGATAGGGAGTAGAGAGCCATCACCGACAATGATATGTGAAAGAGTAGAATTATTAGGTGAAGTAAAGAAGGAGAGGGCATTGGCATGTGATGTCATGTGAGATGTCGCACCTGAGTCCATATACCAGTCGTTGGAGGGGGGCTGGGACAGCATGGTGTGGTGTTGAACGCGTTGACAAGGGCATGCTAATCCCATGTCGGCAATGAGGTGCTCCATGCTGATGGAGTTGCTGGGGGTAGTGGCGCCATCAGGGGCGGGCCCATCATGATTCATGGGTATTCAGTTGAATACCCAAGATTTTTGGTAAAAGATTCATATATATAGCATATATTTCATATTTACATGAAAAATCCAAGTAAAATGGTCTTATGTTGAAAATAAGCATGATAATGGGCCTCTGCAAGCCACCTCTGGATTTCCCTGAGGAATAAGTCCACTTACTCCCTCAAAAGTGACCCGAATCTACTACATGACCCTAAACCATAAAACCGGATATTTTTACCCCCGAACTATTGAAACCGGTTAAGTGGTCAAAATATCCGGTTTTACGGGATCATGTATTAGATTCGGATCACTTTTGAGGGAGTCAAAGTGAACTTATTCCTTTCCCTGATGCCATCTCGTGGCCCAATAGCAGGAAGAAAAAGCCCAATACCCCCATAACCCTACTCCTGGTCGTCTACCCTCCCTCCTTGCGTGTGTGGCGGCTGCTCTGTTGTCTCTCGAAAGTATTCGTCGTCGGCATCAGCGTGTGCCCGCGTCGGCCTACCACTCCGCCGCCCGGCCCGCGCCCCCACGCCCCTGCCTGTAGTTGGCTCGCCGTCCGCCGCCGGCTCTGGCCCCCTTCCTGGCTCCCCTTTCCCCTGCTTCATGGCCGCCAACCCAGTTGCTCTCGCTCGGTGGCACGCCCGGCGGCGCCCCTGGGCCGGTCGTCGCTGAGACAGTGGTACTGCCGACTTCGACTCGTCGTCGCCAGAAAGCCAAAGCTTAGAGGCAAGCTGTAAGCCCTAGTCCTTTTCCTCCTCAAATCTCAAGGCCTCAATCGGTTACTCCACATTTCACAGTTTGTTAAATTTGAATTAGACCTATCTGTGATTTAAAGTAGATAAATAAGACTAGCCACTAAATTTGAACTCATGATCTCAAGTAGACAAGTAGTCTTTCTTTTTTTTTGAAAGAGGAGTAGACAAGTAGCCAGTAGAGCTATGATTTGTATATTGACATATTATAGTCCATATGTAGTACTAAAATATCACATTAATAAGATTTCTTATTATTTGGCCATTTTCTACCATCTATGTATTGAATATATTGAACAATTATTATTGATCAATTTATTTTGATGAATGTATAACTTTAGCCTAAATTATGTGTGTTGTGTGATATATATTATATAATTATTAGTTTACAGACAATAACTAGGTATTTGATTTTTTAGTCCTTATCTATTTTGAATGCCCAAGTTAAAAATCCTGGGCCCGCCCCTGGGCGCCATGGTAGGAGAGCCGCATCTGCACTGATCCTGGTCCGTGGAGCAGAGGCAGCCTAGGTGCAGCAGGGTTGTACTGGGTCGCCTGCCTAGTGAAGTAACCGGACGGCGTAGTCACCACAGCGCCCGCAAAAGGGATGCAGCGTCCGGGCGAGGGCCAAACACTCCTCGACCCTCTGGTGCTTCTGTTCAGGAGTAGTGGCCACCAAGCCAGAGTTGGAGCCGGTGACACCATGGTGCCGGTTGCAGTAGGAGTTGTTGGAGCTATTGTTGCTAGTGGTGCCGCCATGGTTGTTGTCATACCCGGTGGTGTGTGCAGGCTTGGAGGTGGAAGACGCCCCCCCGCCTCCCCCCCCTGAGTGGGATGTCTTGGTGTTGGTGGTGAGCAGCAGGGTGTCGCCGGGGGCTGCCTGCTCTTGCAGATCTCCTCGAGCAGAAGTGTGATCGTACGGTCGCAAGCGTCAGGAAGGGATGTTGGAGCGTGATGATGGAGCGAAGGTTGTGCAAGCGCTCGTGGATGACGGTAAGGGTTAGGGTATGGTCGACGATTGGCTCACCGAGGTTTGCAAGTGTGTCGTCCATGGTATTCAGGTTACGGCAATACTTGGAGATGGTGAGGTCGCCTTGAACGAAGCTGTGAAACTCCGCCGAGAGGTTGATGGCATGGTACTGCTTGTTTCCAAGGAATTGTTGCTCGAGGGTGCGCCAAACTTGTCGTGTCGTGGTGATCGGCATCATCATGTCTTCGTGGAGGCTGGCCGAGATTGTGCCATAAAGCCAAGTCAAAACCACACAGTCCATGCGTGTCCGGTCAACGCGATCAGGTCGGGCGAAGTCGGTGAGGACGTGATTGGAGAGTGCATATTTTCTGAGTGTCACGAGCAGGAGGAACGCCACTTGTTGTAGTTGCTGACGTGCGAGGTCGAACGTGACGGGAATGAGGGACTTTATGTTGAGCGACGACGACGACCTCGTCTCCGGCGGCAACGGCAAACCCGGCCCTTGTATTTAGGGTTTTAGGGCCGGGATGGGGGAGGAGGGGGGATCGCCGGCGACTTTAGAGGGATGGTCGGGTGGCGGCCGGACCGGCGGGGGGCAAG
>CM002487.1:1677889-1700758 GCA_000325765.3 Leersia perrieri | reverse complement strand
TGGGGAGCGGGACGCGGGGGCGGGGGAGGCAGCGGAGGGCGGAAGCGGAGTGCAGAGAGGCGGAGAACACCGGCGGCGGAGGAGGAAAAAGGGGGGAAAAGAGGAGGAAGGAGGGGGAAGAGGGGGGTGGGCGCTGGTTGCGCGGCCTCACCCCTGCGCAACCAGGTGCGGGTTAGCCACCCCCCGAGCAGTTCACGGCGTGGGTCGCATGCCTCTAGCTAGGCTTCACCACCGGCGACCAGGCCAAGGCCATCTCCTCTGAGCGGGATCTGAACCTGTACCAAGCGCTGGCATCGTACCTCCCTGTGCTAACGGTAGCCTCCGACCTTCGCTGCTACCCGTCGGGACCTCGATGGCGGTGCTGTGGATCACAGCCTCCACCTGTCATGACCTCCACCTTTGCCCATCGTGACCTCATCTATGCGAGTTTGTTTGTCCCACAGTTTCTTTTTTATTTTTTCCGTTGAGCAGTACCTGTTTTTTTGCCGCAGAGGACTGGATTTGTTTTTTGTGGTGCCAGCGACACACTCTTTCCTAGATTTCAATCCTGTGCACCACATCCCTAGTTTTGGAAATCCTCTGTTTTCCATTGAAACTAATAAACCCTACAACTTGAAGTCTTCATGGGAAGGATCAGGGAATTCACACAAGGTATTTAGCTTCCACCTCGACGCCAGAAACGATATTTACTGAGATTCAAGGATTTCACAGATGAAAAAGAAAACACAGTTGACCTTTTTATGATTGATTATAGGGGTAATTATTCATGCTTGTTGAAACAAAGAAGCATGTTTACTAGTATTAACTTTTTTACAAGGTCCTCTAATGATGTGAAGAATAAGCTATTAAATATGTTGGGACAATACTATCTGAAGTACTGCTTAGGTACCTTTCTTGAGCATTCTGTTTGTGCAGCTCAAGTATGATTACATCATTTCTCGCTTCGGAGCTGTCTAGTAGTCAAAGTTAACTAACTGACAGAGATATGTTTAGAGTGGACTATTTGTACTTTAAAACTTGTTACTGCTATTTCTTTTTACATTTCATTTGAAACATTTTTTTTTGTAATTCTGTATACCCAGCAGCAAAAATCCTTCATCAGCTACTGACCCTCTCCTTAATTTCCTTTTCATGTTCTAGTCCATTCCTTAATCACATACTCATATTCCCTTCTCCAAATCTGGTTTTCTATTTTATTTTCATGCTTGTTAATCTTTTTTTCCTTCTGTAGATGCAAGGCCTATTCAGTAAAGCATCCAGAAGGAGAAAGAAGAAATCTGTTAGTTCCTTACTTCGTCATATATTTGTATCCTCTTCTGCAAAGTTTGATTTCTAGCTTACTTCCTCTCTTTTTGATCATTTTCTTTTTCCCTCTGTAGACACTAGGACTATTCAGTGAAGCTTCCAGGAGTAAGAAGGAGCTATCCTTTTGTGCTTGCATCTCTGTAATTGCTTCATCTTTGTCATTTTATATTTTGTATTTTATTGTTGCTTTTACAGATTCAGAGACTTATTTCTCTCTCAAGGATGCGAAAAATCTCTGGTCTCTTGTTTGCAGGCAGCAAGCCCTTGACAAAAAGAAAAGGAAGTATGTCTATGTTTGTTGTTTTACTACCCAAGTTAACCTTTTTTCTTCATGTTCTTAGTTATTCAGCATTGCTATGCTAACTTACAACTATTTTGTAGATGGCTGCGGACTATGATTCCAGGAGAAGACGGACTCATTAGGCCTGTCAAACGACCCAGGTTTCTAAAAGATGTGTAAGTGCATTGTTTACACCATTTTAAGGGAATCGTTTTGATTGAAAGCCTGCAAGTTTAGTAACATGAAAATGTCTTCTAAACTTGTGCACTATTAGTTGCTCATCAGAGATTATTGAATTGTTCTGTAATTTTGTGGCATGGACTATTTTATGCCTAAGTACTGAAGCAAATAAAATAAGAACACAAATGGATGATCAGGTGACATTTTGATATATGTTTCTATGTTTAGTTATTCCTGTGTGAAAAAAAATGAACCTTGTCATTTTGGTCGTTTGCAAATCACTTCATGTGCCAAAAAATCATGCAAGTCATAGGTCACACCGCTTTGGTACTTTTACGGCAGTTATCTTCATTGAAATCTCTTGTTCCCACTATAAAATATCTATTAATTAGATTTGTCGTATGAAAACAAAAAATTGATTGTTAATTTTCTGTGCTTTGCAGGTACTTGGCAGAATCATATATAAGGAGTGATGAGGTATGTTATTTTGCTACTTAACAAGTAATTTAGCTTAGTTCATGTATGAAACATCAGAATTTTTTCTGATACATTGTGATGAGGACATGGAACGGGGCATATCGTCGACATAGCAAGATGCTCAAAACATCATTGTGCATGCAAAACACACCATATGGTTCGTTGCGGGCAGTAAGGAAGGCACTATTGGATGCCAACAGAGTAAAAAATATATTGATTTTAGTTTCCAAATAGGATATAGATAATCTTTTTCCTGTATTAATTTTTGTTTCCACCACACCTGTGGGTGGTATATTGTGTGTGCCATCGTTATATTTCTACCTGCACGGAGGTCATGATTTCCGACTATTAAGTGGCGTGGTGTGTGCATTGCTATGTTGATGGGCTACCGTTTAGATCTATTGTCTTCAAGACATACCAACTCTAGGGCATTATTATGTGCAGCTGTGCACGCATAGCCATGCCCTTATCAGCATAAGGAGTTGAATCGTTTCACATGATGCCACGTGTTCGAGAAGAAGCTATATATTTCCCTGATATGAAGTCATAGTCTGTAATTCCAAAGATGCCTTAGTTCTTGTAGGTAAAATGTGTTTCGCTGATATGTTTCCTTATTTAGCACTCATTCAATCCCTTCTGTCTTTTATGAAAGCATATCAGAGTCTGACAAGGGAACTGCTGGGGATCCCAGCTTTTAATTCAGATTAACAGATAGGACCAAACCAGGCCTCAGATAAGTCAGATGGATTACATGCCGACATCCTAAAGCCTACATCAACATGCCTTCACTTTCCTCATCCCTCAACCTGCATTTGTTTTTGATTGGCGGGGCCATGTAGCCTGGCACAGAATAATTCTTGGAACTTGTCCATCTCCTCAACCAATGTCACTGGGACCAACACCTTACACTTTTGTTATAGCAATAACGGGCCTGTTCGGCTGGCTGGCTGGTAGCCAGCCCAGCCAACCCTTAAGAAAAATTGATTCAGCCCAGCTAGCTCTTATAGAAAAAATAATTCAGCCCAGCCAATTTCAGCCAGCTGAACAGGGCGAACATCTTGTAAGCAAGCTGCATTATATCCATTAGCATAATGTTTTTGAAGATAAAATCATTTCTTGTTTAAAATTATTTCTTGTTTGCCAGTAAGCCCAAATAACAGCCCCAAAAAAGTATAAGATCACAAGATTGTGTTTTGATCCTGGTTGATATAAGCAAGCTCTTTGGAACTCAACTCTTGACTGTTGACTTCTTGAGCATGACAGACTTCCCCAGCTGAAGACATCTCTTAGAAAACATAACAGAAACCTCACCTTTCAAAATCCACTTGTAACCACTAAGTTACTGCCAATGCAAAGCTTCAGAGCAGTATATTTGCTATAGTTTGTTTTCTAACTCATATCTTTGTCTTCACAACTCAGCACTCTCATGCACACCATATCTTCAGTATCACCAATTTCTTTATTGTTGCATAATGTTCTTTCATCACCCTTTTCTCTTTTCCGACATTTCTACTCCAGCCTCTCATTTTCTTCCTAAGAGCATGCCCTTGACATCTGCAATGACAAAGGATGTTGGCTTTGTATATGTCAGGCCAACATGATGTGATAATCTAGGATTTGAAACCTGGTTGTTGTAAACAGGCAGGTTTGAATCTAAAAATAATGATCTGGGACCACTCTATCGACTCCCAGATCGACCAAAACTGGATTGTGGTCAGAACCAATTCTGGTGATATCATTGCTTAGTCTTTGCATAACAAACATTCCATGTGGCATAAACCAGAAATCTATCAAAAACCTCTCTAGTTGGGTCTAACTGTTAGTTACTCCATGTATATATGCCCCCAGTTCTGTATAATTATCTCAGTTCTGTGTTAGCTATGAAAGAGTTAAAGGCGATTCGATTGCTTGTTAATGAAAAATCACCATAAATTCTACAATAGAAAACCTCTTCCTTGGGTGAAATTGGTTTGGAAGACTTACCATAAAGATAGAATACCACATGTCTTGTGTCCGAAAGGCTCATTTTGGTGGAGATGTGTTTCCTGTTTGTGGATATTTATCCGAGGTTTAGCTAAATGTAAAGTGGGGGGATGGAAATACATGTTTATTTTGGGAGGATCTTTGTCATAGTCTGTAATTCCACAAATAGGAAGGATCCAGTGCAAATTGCTTTGCTTCTTTGGAATCAAGCCTATCTGGAATACCAGCAATTATATGATTCCATTAATCTAGACATCTCCCTTGAGAATGACACATGGAGTTACATACGGAGGAATGCTAACTTTTCTTCTAAAAAAATATATGCCCTGAACTTTGCCCAAGTGCAAGTGCCTGCTTATTTGGCATGGATATGGAAGATTAAATGCACAATGAAGACCAAGGTATTTGGCTGGCTGTTGTTAATTGACAGATTAAATACAATAGATATGTTGGATAGAAAGCATTGTGCACCACAACGAGTTCCTCTCAGCTGTGTGCTTTGCGGTTTGAATATTAGAGAAACTTCGGTTCATCTTTTCTTTCAGCACTCTTTTAGTTAAAGATGCTGGAATCGTATAGGATTTAATTGGAACCCCTCACTGCAGTTTGATGATATGATTTATGAGATGAAAAGACAGAATGGAAGCGCCTTATTTGTGGAAAAAATCTTATATGCATCCTGGCATATCTGGAAACAAATAAATGATTTAATTTTTGAGGGATTAGTTCCTTCTTTAGTCTCTTGGAAGAGTGCACTTAAGAGTGACCTGCTCCTTCATAGATAGGGATATTATGTATTACCAACTTGTAATTTGTTTCTTTATACTTTTTTGATATAATTAAAAAAGTTCAAACTGTTGGGGATTCCCTGCAGTAAATTGTTTTTTAAAGAAAAGAGTTAAATCCGATGCCCATCTCCTGTTAAACCCTTGAATTCATATGTGTGGCAAATGAACAACTATTTGTTGTGGTGAACATAACAAGGAGAGAGTTAACCATGATTTTGGCAAGTTAGGTTGTTAAAAACTTGCAAGTCAATTGAGCTGTGTGTACTGATGCTCTGGACAGTCCTCTTTTTTTTGTAATAAAGTATATGTTAATACTTTATTATTAGCATATTTTGTTTTTGTTATGGCACCTTACTTTTTATTTGCATTTTAAGTTCTGTTGCATTGCTTTTACTTCTTAACATTCCTATGTCATAAATTCGAGCTTAACACATTTCTCTCTAGGTTTCTTGTGAGAAAGTCATCTCCAATGTTGAAAGACGCTTTGGTTTCCAATGCGATGACTACAGCCATCACATTGTTCAGGATGGTGTCGAGCTTTTTAGGTTGCAAAAAGGCAGCGATGGTTCACTCAGTCCACAAGGATTGGGTGACATGCAACTCACAATAAACAAGCTAAGCAATGAAGCACTTCAATCAGTGGCTAATATTGTCACCCATAATAGGGTTAGTTTTAAGAAGACTAGGCCAGTGATGAAAAAGATCATAGAAGACCACCTACCACAATACTTGGCAAACTTGGGTGATGAAAATGACATATCCCAGTTGTCACACATTTTAACAAACCCATTCAGTTACCGATCTGATTCTGTGAACATTACAACACCTATTTCACCAAAAATGTTATCATCCATCAACCAGGCATTAGTTGGACTCCATGATCTGACAATACAAGCTCTTGTCGCAATGAGAAGGAAGCTTGATGGATTATCTTCCACCCCAAAATTTAATTTTGTGTATCGTGTAAATAGAAAGATGAGTCTTGTTACTGCAATTAACAAACAGTGCAATGAGATCATATCAAAGGTTGGGGAAAATGGTAACCTGCCAAAGAATTTGGCGAAAGCATTGTCAGTGACGAGTCTATATAGGAAGCAAGAGTTGAAACGCATGGATATCTCACAGGCAGAGTTCTTTCCATTCTCAAGGAAAGCTATTTTCTTGCAAAATGATGTCCTGAATGCTATTTGGTCTATTCAGAAGTTGAAGAAAAGGGATCTAAATTTGCTGCGTCCCATTCTGCATCAAGGTTCAAAAGATAAGATGCTGTTCAATACTGTAAGAAGGTATTTGATGGATTGCTTATTTGAATGTGATGAAGGTGATTTACCAGATGAGGCATTGAGAACCATTTCTTTCTGCAATCGGATGTCTCTATGTTCAAAAATTGAGCTCACAGAACAAAGAAACGATGTAGAGGTAGAGGCTGTACTGAATGTAAGCAGTAGTTTCAGAGCTCTAGCATATCATTGCACAGGAGGCCAAACTGATGATGATCAACTAATCAACTCTAGGAGTGAATGCCAAAGTGATGAAGAATTGATGAGCTTAGGTTGTGATAACTACAGTGATGGTAATGATTTTGTGCTCATGGAGAGTTACTACAAATTTGGTCATAAGCAACAGAAAATAGATGAAGTTTGTTCAAATAGCATGGCTAACCCTGTTGATGTGAGGGGACTCTTTTCATGTGGTACTGGTAGTAATATGAAGGAGCCTGCTTTTCATGAGGTTGTTGGTGCCAATGAAGTGGAAATAAGTAGAAGCTCCGTGGGTCTTTCTGAGATATGTGATGAAACTGCAAGTTTGGCCCACAAGTTTGTTGGAAAAATTTTGGAAAACATGTTGCTTGCAGAAAACATGGGTAATGAACTCGCCAGATGCTCTCTTGACGGGTCTACATCGCATGTTCCTCAACAAGGTACATTTTAGACGACCATAGAACCTTTATTGTTTTTTTGGTCTGGTCTTGTTTTTTTTCAGCTTGTAATGCCCTTCAATGTTGATATGATATTTTTTGTCATAGATCATGCAGGAGAGAAGAACCAAAAGTC
Organism: Leersia perrieri; assembly: GCA_000325765.3. Classification (NCBI taxonomy): domain Eukaryota; kingdom Viridiplantae; phylum Streptophyta; class Magnoliopsida; order Poales; family Poaceae; genus Leersia; species Leersia perrieri. Next base: position 1,693,691 of record CM002487.1, on the reverse strand, counting down.
TGACATTGTGATTAAAGCTATTGAAAACGTTTTACCGAGTTTGTCAAAAAGGTCATTTTCTTTCCCTCCGTCCCTTCATCGCACATAAAACACACTAATAATTCGTGTTTGTGCAGCTGCATGGACAAAGTTAGAAGGATATTGCATGAAGATACGTAATGAGTATGATCTGCAAATGTAATGTTCCATATTTTTTCTGTGACTATATTATCTAATTTTCTCATCCCATTTGCAAATTATTTTTAGGTCATGGACCTATGTGTTTGCTATTGCCTGCCTTGACATTCCGTATCTGTAGGCTTTCTGGGGGGTGGCAGGCAGTTACTCAAATGAGAGACTTACCTTTTGAAGAGCAGATTTTAGTTGGTATTGAAGTGGAACTGCCTGTTCATGTATGCCACAATTTTCTTTTGGCTGAAGCTGAATTGGTTGATGTAGTTTAGTTCAACTATGAATGTCTGATTAGAAATCTGGCATGTGCCCTGTAGGTGCCGCGGATGGATGCACCCTCGCCCGAAACTATTCGTCATCAAAAGCTGACTTGACTGATTAATATCGGCCACTGCCTGCCTGTTCGATGTACACACTAATCTGTGCTTGATGAATGCATATTTCTAATCTCTACTACTTAAAAGCTACTACTTAAAGCGGAGTAGTTGTCCATCTTCCTCTCCCACCGATAAAAAAAAATCGATGAAAAATCATGTGGTCCATGAAAAAAAAAAACCAACCACTACCGAGATAAAAAAAAAGGAACTGGTAACTAAAAAAACCCCTCCCCTAAACTGCAAACTCGCATCGCTGCTGCTGCTCTGCCTCCCATGGGTGCCGGTGGTAGTGCCACTGCCAAGTAGCTTCCTCCCGCTCGCATGTCGTCGCATCGGGACTGCGCAGGATCAGATATTCCTGGATTTCCCTCTTCTACATTGATGATGACGCGTGCCCCTCTACACCCTGCCCTCTGCGGCGGAGCGCCAAGGCAGCATCCGTCCTGCGACCCTCATATCCCCGCCGTAGCTCACCGCGTGGCTGCAGCCGCAGCAGACGACGTGGCGCCTCGTTCCCACGATTCAAAAACTCAAGGACGGCTGCTTGGTTGGATGTGTGGGGGTGGCGTGGTGGCGACATTGTGCCATGTTGGGGTGGAGAGGTGTGGCGGCGATGCGGCTCAGGCCTACTGCTACGAAGGAGGGATGTAGTTAGTGGCGGACCCAGAATTAAAATATAGATGAGACGGAATTATTTACCCCAAAAGGAATGATACGTGCAACATACCGTATTTGTATTGCATTAGCGTAACAAATATAGTATACTCAAAACATCATCAAAGATGCAACGTACGTCTAACTTAAAAATGGAGCAATGATATTTATACAATTGTATATCAAATTTAATAATAAATTAATTAATTTGTAAAAATAAGTTATATGAGTCATTGTGGTAATAAACTAATAAAGTAACTTCTTTAAGTTAGTTGAATTATTTAGGATTCTCAGTTCACTTTCTTCATCATGCATAATGCATGCATGCATGCATGATACATGGACTTTAAAGCTTATTCCTTTTTCTTTATTCCCTTAACTTGCATTTGGGAAGTTTCCCTCCACTACTCTACCCCCATCTTCCTGCCTTTTTATCTATATAACATGTCATAATGCTAAATTATTCACTGAGAATTTGTAGAGATTGTCCTTAATCCTTAAATTCTGAGTATGTTACGCCTTGTTGTTGTGGAGAGCTAGAGACGGATAATGAAGAAGTGTTGGAGACTCAGAGTTGCAGAGTCGTGGAGCCATAGACGAGCCGACAGGTTGTCTGATACCACCGGAATCATGTCGCCCTGTTGTGAAAGCAGCAACGAGAGGGTGAGGCCATGACTATGCGAGCCCATGAGCCATCAAGCCAATTATGACTTTCTATCCTCCTTGTAGTAGGCTAGCAACTGAGCAACAAGTGGATTGATGAATTAGAAATGGATCAATCATTAGGTTGTCGGCATGGTACATGTAGGAGGAGGCAAGGAGCAACACAAGGCTTGCCGCCACTCATGAGTTGCATTGACCATTTGCTAGTGCTAATGTGTGAGCATTGTGGACTCACGACGACGAAAACAAACCGCAACATCATTTAAACCTTTGGTTTCATTATTTTATCTTTTGTGATGCTAAAACTTGGATTGGTGACGTGGAGGATGAATAAATGGTCCAAAACTTATGTCAATTGGATGCTACATAGGCTTTGGGGGGGGCTTTGAGGTAGTGGGTCAACCCGGACAGTAGCTGGGTCGGGCATCCCACCCTGCCCAATGGGTGGATCCGCCCTTGGATGTAAGAAGATGGCGGTTGGGTGGCTTTGGCCATTGTCCTCTTCATGTGTCCGTGTCTCGAGGAAGAAGAAGAGAGGAAGAAAAGACAAAATGGAGGGAGGGAAAGGGCAAAAGGGAAAAGAAAAAAAGGAAGAGAGGGAAAAAGAAAAAAAGGCAGGGGCTTTTATGCAAGACTGAAAATTTGGGATCTTTGGGACAGTGATTGCAAAGGAATTCAATTTTGAGATTTTGGAATTTATAAGTATTTTTAGGATTTAGGGAATCTTAGTAGAAATTTGGTTGCACATGATTTTTGATTGAATTAAAATGTAAAAACTTTGTAGCAATAGAATATTTCTAGGTTTTCGAATTTAGCTAATTTTATTGAATTTGAGATGACACAGAATTGAAAAGAATTTGTGATGTTTTTTATATTATTCTTTGTTATGTGCTATTTCATCATTATTTGAAAAGCTTAAATTTGTTTGGTTGATTTGCTATAGTAAACAATACATTTTATTTAAGGTAAATAAACGTATCATCGTTGAATGTGTCCGTAGCAATGCACGGGCATGCAACTAGTATTAAAGATAATAAGGCCACATGGAACGTGCTCTTCTTAATATAATTAAGTCTTGATGTCAACTACACTATTGGTATTTTATTTGGATACTGAATTCATATTTGAACTTTGTGAATTTGGTTTGGTTTCGGTCTTGCGTTTGTAATACAAATCACCTCATAGTTTGAAAGGCACAAATTTCATTCAATTCATCACATTTCGGACCCTGATTGAGCACTAACAAAGCCGAAAACACTGTTAGAACATAATGACAGAATTCTGAGACCACTGTTGATTAAGCAGTCTAGGAAGTCGTTCTTTATATTCTAGGAAATGCAAAAATATCGTCGAAAGGTGATGGATATCAGTTGAGTGAGGATAATTATTTTTATCATAGAATAGGCTAGGCTGATTATTCAACACACAATAGGGTAAAGACTATTTTAGGGAAGGTAAAAATTAATTCAAGAAAATATGAGGTTACCCTGTTTCTTTTTGGGAAGCAGAGCATAAAAAGATGAAGTCACCCTATGATTAGAAGTTCAATGGATATGAAGGATAGAAGAAATATAGTATTTGCTAATACACCCATTCGTGGTATCACGGATGACGGCGAAACCCTATGGGCTGACATGGATACAGCAGTCAAGGTGAATATTCACTACCAAGTATAAAACATCATGATAGAATAGCTCAGCTTATATTACACTATGGAAATAGGTATGAGTTCCATTTAGATTTGCAGAACAATATTCTTATGCCTGAACTTACCTACAATCTTCACTAAACGTGTTGATGATGAAGATGTTCACATAATTTTTTTATGTGAACTAATAATTGCTTAACAACCATGCGGGGGTTCTATACAAATCAAACAATACCGTCATCCATATCGTTGACAAAATAATGGCTGAATGAAGATTCACTGAAGTTTACCATGATTAGACAACCCTTGTGAAGGTAGTTCAGCAGTAATTATGGGCTATCTATATATGGGCTAGAGGCCTAGTCTTAGTGGTTCCAAATCACCAGAGTTTCACATTAGCAGATTAGATGTCCATTCTGGACCAAAATGAGATAGATACTAACGAGGGCGGTGTTTCCACACTTGTGTAGATATGAACAGAACCAAAAGCAAAATGACCAGGTGCATTAGCATACTGCACCCCACCAGTCTAGCCTTCACTTCCTTTAAGCTTTCTCCATGTCTGCAAAACAAACACAAAACAAGTCAATAATTACTTGGCTAGAATGCCTTCCGAAATACATAAGTACACACATAGGGCATAATAACCCAACCACAGATCTGGCAACTGCAAAACCATAGAAGGCCAATTTGTTTGCTGCAATAGACTCAATTTACAATGTTAGGACAGAGATCCTTCCAAAAAGAAAAGCACCCACGGATGTTGATATCAAATAACCCCTCTACTTACACAAGGAAAATATTGAAGAAGGGCATCAAGAGATTTAAACAAGTTTGCAATTGTTTACACTACACAACTTAGTTTCTGGAGGTCTTCCTATGTACCAATCAGTAACTATCCATCAAACTATATTTCCAAAGGAATCTTGCACTTTCATTTAGTTATTTGCACAGACAAAATTAACAAGGACAAGAAAAGAGAATGCCACGACCTCATGTGAAGGAAAGGGTAAAAAAATACATGAGCAGGAAGACAATTGATGTATTGACATTGTATAAATAGCAATAAAATTCTTGAACTACCATATGTTCACAGGGGAAAAAAATGTTTAAGGTCAAAAATTCCAAATAAATCCATGTTGTGTCACAAATTTAGAATAAAAAAGGGTATTAGAATGAACAGGCTTTAGAAAAATCTCAAACTGAGGTTATGCAATTTACTTTGCAAAATTTTGGGCATGTTCAAATCTACATGTTGGATAAAAAGAATAGTGATTTACCTTCGGCACGCTTCCCGAAGAGCTAAATGGTGTATTTTTTGCAATAAAATTATACACAAAAGTTCTTTAAAAAATTAAATTAACACATTTTTCAAGTTTGAAATAAGCGCTAATGATGTTTCCCATTTTACGTGTCGGAATTAGCCATAAGGCAATGGCTACTAGCGAACACAGCCTTCAAATCAGTTCACACCATTTGGTCCATCTACTTGTGCCACAAACCTGAGGTTCAATAATTCAATAAAAAAATCTCCCAGAAGATTCTCTTTTAGTCTTTTCACCAAAATGGGCACGTCAGCTATTAACTGTGTCAAACAGTCACCATGGAAATATAACTAAACAAGAGCAAATAACTTATAAGCATAGTCAGTACACGTGCAATATCTTTTATCCTATCTAGTTAATTCATTTGTTTGTACCCTCGAATTGTTATCACAAAATCATCCATCAGTGCAAAAAAAAAGACCCATAGTCTGACAAGAAACAACAATGTCCAAATAACAGACTAGCAGGCAAACCCAAGACAAAAAAAGTTATATAATTTCACATCTCATAGGTCATTAGGCTTGTTTCCCTTTGCTCAAAGCGCTCAGTGTCCTCTCAAAAACATTAAAGTGTGAACTTGGTCTTTCAAGCATATTATGTATATCTTTTGCAACAAAAAGTATACAGCTACTCTTAAGAAATGTGCTAAAAGCATTTGTCAAAAAAAAAGGGCTAAAAGTCTAAAGCATTTTAATTTAGTTGATACATCATTAGGTCTGTTCCCCTGTGCAACAAACGTAGTGTTTATTGACTAATCATAAATAAATGTATACTCTCTGAGAAACATCCATTTTTTCCCAAATGGGCACTGCAGTTATGAATTGAGAAAGAAAAATCTACCATGGCAATAGAACTAAACAAGAGCAAATCAATTAAAAAACGTAGTCAGTATACATGTGCAACATATGCTTTCTGTTCTATAAAAACAACAATATCCAAGCAACATACTGGCAAACACAAGATGAAAATGACCTCTATTTCACATTTGATAGGTCAATAAGTTTGTTTTCCCTTTGCTCGGTGCTCTCTCAAAAAAATGAAGTATAAATAGGCCAATTGAATGTATTTTGTGCCTCCAATGCAACAAATGGACACAGCTACTCCTAAAAAATGTAATAAAACCATACCAGCAAGCTGTATCCAAACAGTATATCACAGCCAAACTATCACTTCACAGATTAGAACCACAAATCAATATCAGAATAGAACATGCAATTAACAGTAACTAATTTTATTTTGAATGGCAATCCAAGGCAGACAAGAAAAATGCAAGGTAAATTAGAGGTGTGAAAGGTGACCTATGATGACTTGAGCAAGTCTAAGAGCAACTTGATCACATCCTTCTCCAGGCCCTGCCTCCGCATAGACACCGTGACTTCAGTCAATCTCAGCTTCTTGATCTTATTGTCCATAGCACTGGCCTTGTCGTCAGAAAGCTTCAAGAAAGCCTCCTTGAACAAGTCGGGATGCTCTTCATCCAGAGCTGAAACCTCCTTCCCGAGGTGAAAGTAGAATGCAGCCTTCTCCTTGAATTGCTTCTCTACGTCTGTGCTTCCCCCCCTGTTTCGGCCTTGGTGAATGTCGTCTTGGGCAGGGGTTGTGACCTCGGCTTGCAGCACCTTCCTCTTCCGCTGAGGAGACTCGCCGGCCTCGGGCGGCGGCGGCGTCTTCCTCTTCCCATTCAGCTCGGGAGACGCATTCTTCTCCGGCTGGGGCGCTGGCACCGGCGGGGCCTCCTCGGAATCAGACCCTTGGTCCACTTCATCATCGGACGACGAGGGCGGCGCCTTCTTCTTGGCCTGCAGCGCTGGCACCGGCGGCGCCTCCTCGGAGTCAGAAGACTCTTGGTCTTCAACCTCGTCGGAATCGGAATCGGAGACCTTCCTCTCATTCTGCGGCGGCGGCGAGGCGACGACGAGGGATTTCTTGGTGGGCGTTCCATGCGCCACAAGTTCCTCGGAGGACTCGAGCTCCAAGTCCTCGCCTTCGGAGCTGCTTTCTTCTTCTTCTTCTTCTCCTTCTCCTTGTGGACGCGTCGGCGGCGGGGGTGGAGGAGGCCTCAGGCTCAGGCTCATGGTGGTGGATTGCTGCTCCACCTCATTGTCGGTGGAGGAGCTGTCCTCGTCGCCGTCGGAGGAGGCGGCGGGAAGAGATTGCGAAGGGCGCGCCAGGATTGGGGCCATGGTTTCGCCGGCGGCGGCGGTAGGCAAGAGGCGGCGGGAGGTATAGGGTTTATTGTGCTGCCTGCGTCCTTCGGTCTTGGGCTTTTCAACTCATGAATGACCTTTTGGATTTTTGGGCTTCTCGACACTTTAGGCCCTGTTTAGTTCACAAAATAAAAATTTTCCGTGTCACGTCATATACCTAATTTCATAACTCGCCTATAAACCGCGAGACGAACCTATTAAGCCTAATTAAGACGTTATTAGCATATTTGGTTACTAAAGCACTTATAACTAATTATGAACTAAGTAGGATTAAAAGATTCGTCTCGCAATTTTCATTTAAATTGTGAATTTTTTATTAATCTGTATTTAATGCTCCATGAATATGTTGAAAGATTCGATGTAATGTTCCGGACAAAAAATATTGGGAACTAAACAAGGCCATGGCCTGTTTGGAAGATAGGTTACCACTTCAAATTTTTCGAATCAAAGAAATGCGGCTGTATGCCACTGCACTTTTTCAAAGATGGGTTAAAATTCGCGAAACTGGCTGTATGGCCCGTTTTCTTATTTTCTCCTTCTTCCGTATTTTCCCCTTCTTCTTCCTTATTCTTCTTCTTCTTTGTCAGAGGGTAAACTCCCACAGCGGAGGGTTGTGGGACCCCCCCTTTTGAGTTCGGCCCAGGGGCGTGTAGCAAGGATTTGAAGAAAAAGATAGAGAAAGAGAGAGAAAGAAAGAGAATTGGGGCCTCGGGCCCTAGGGTGCAAACAGACAAAGTTGGCACAAGGAAATATACAGGTTTGGGCCGTACGGATGGGTAATACCCTACTCCTGTTCTAGTGTTTCTATGCTGCTGGCTAAAGGGAAACAAACACAAGGAGCACTTTCCTAGTTCGAATACATAGGTGTGTTTTTCTCTCCTTTTATTCTCTGCCCCTTTCTATAGGGCTTCTACCTACTTTTTGTTAGAATATCTTGTGTATGTATTTAGTTTCTTTTATTGCCAAGTCTCCTGATCTCCCTCCCGATATTAATTCTATTAATCCGCTGACTGGAATATGGATGGTTGTGGCTTATTTGTACTCTGTTGTGGCAAATCAATCCAATTGCGTTGAGTCTATTCGTCTATCATGGTATGAGATTGATCTTGCTTCTGCTCGACTCTCACCCACCGATCATGTCTCTCACCGATGGCTCGTCTCCTCTTCCGATGCCCATCGATCCACCCCTGCGTCGGCCACGCCTGGCGTCCTGCCAGCTGCTGCATCCGCTGCACTTACACCTTCGGCCGGCAACATGATCCTGTCTGCGATCATGACGCCCTTGCCCGTCGCGCCGTCTACTTCGTCGACCACTGTTGCCTCCACCGTGGGAGGCCATCCTCAATGAAGTTGACACCGCCGTCGACTTCTTCGTGCGTGGTGCCTTTGCACCGCCACCGGGGCTTGAGGTTGCAACTAACGTTGCCGCGGCTATCGTGAGTCCAACGCAACTCACGCCTTTGTCGCCACTCAGTTCGCCCTCACCTCCTTCGTTGACAACCTCCTTGTCGCATTGCCGGTCTTCACCGACTCCACCACGACGACTTCACCATCTACGCCGTCGCTGCTGATCGTTCCGATCACTGGTGCACTGATCCTAGCTGCCACGCCGTAGATCACTCCAATCGTTGGCGCACCGACCCCATCTGCATCGCCACCAGGATCCATTCCACTGGCGCCCTACTCGACGTTTCCAGCATCGCCCATGCACTACACGCCCGTGCCCCATTACGCGCCTGCACCGCCGATGGCAATACCTCATCAGCACCTGCCGATCGACTGAGTCCCACCGGCACCGGCCTTGCTGTATCCTATCGAGCATCCCGGTGCCGCTGGCCGACCCCTCGACATCCCCTTCGTCCATCCTCAAGCACTCGATGATGACGCCCTCGCCGCCCTTCACGCCCAGGCCGTGTCTGTTCTCAACGTCAAGGCTCTCGTCCCGGTCATGCTCGATGTTGTTGCTTCCAACTACACCAGGTGGCGTGGCCTTTTCCTTGTCACGCTCGGCAAGTACTACCTCACTGACCATGTCCACTCAGGTGTCCCATGATTCGACCATGTGCACTGGGCACAGATGGACTGTGTCGTCCTTGAATGGCTTTATGGTACAATTTACCCCAATCTCCTACAAGAGGTGATGACCACGTCGACCACAACACATCATGTCTAGATCAGCCTTGAACATCACTTCATCGGCAACCGCGAGCAATGCGCCCTCAATCTCACGGCGGAGTTCTACACCATCTCCCAAGGTGATCTCAGCATCACCGACTACTGTCGCCGCCTCAAGGCTATGGCGGATGACCTCGCCGACCTTGGTGTGCCCGTCCACGATCGTGTCCTGGTGATTCAACTCCTCAACGGCAAGTTCGCCAACCTCCGGGACATTCTACCGCTATGGTAGCCCTTCCCAACCTTCACCACGGCACGTTCACTGCTTCTACTTCAAGAGCTCAAGAAGACGTCATCACCGGCCATAAGCGCCTTCGCCTTCATCACCAACACGACTCCTGCCACGTCATTGTCTTCTTCCAGCACCGGCAACAACAACCGCAACCACCAGCATGGACAAGGCAGTGGTGGTGATGGCGGTGGCGGCAGTGCCCAGCCCGGCACCGGCAGTACGAGCGGCACTGCCTAGCGCGCCAACTCCCAGCAGGCTGCCCCTGGCCGATCCCAGTAGCAGCAGTCCGGCGCCTGGCGGACCATTCAGATGTGGCCCGGGAACGCCCCCCTGGCTTATTGGATCGTCCCCTTTTATCGGCACCGTCGGCTCGGCTATCCCCTAGCCGGCCTACCAGGCGGTACCGTCAGCACCAACATTGGCCCAACATACTACGCCCCCCCCGAGTGTACCATCTACACTGACCATCGTCCTGCATCCTCAGCAATGGATTGGCCCATCTCAGTGGGATCCATAGGTCCTCGCCAACTCCTACAACACCACCATGTTGGAGCATCCGTCTACACATGAGTGGTATATGGACTCCGAGGCGTCCGCACACATGGCTTCCGACATTGGTATCCTCTCCTTTTCCCAAAAACCTAACCACTCCACTACCTCACACATCGTAGTTGGTAACGGTTCCACTCTCCCTATAACTTATACAGGTCTTGCTTACCTCCACATGCCAAACCAGTCTTTTGTTCTTAAAAATGTCTTGGTCTCTCCACACATAATTAAGAACTCTGTGCCCGCCGTTTTGCTTATGATAATTGTGCACTATATGTCTTGACCCCTTTGGTCTTTCTGTGAAGGATTACCAAACACGGATCGAGATCGCTAGGTGCAATAGTGCTAGAGACTTGTACCCCTTTCCAGTTGATGCTCTCTCCGACGTGGCCTCCGCTCGTGCTCTCCTCACTACAGCATCCACCATCGACCTCTGGCATCGGCGTCTCGGCCACTTTGGTTTCGATGCACTCTCTCGTTTGGCCAAGTCCTCCATCATCCCACCACCCAAAGGAGTCTCCACCACTTGTCATGCTTGTCAGTTGGGTCGCCATACTCGTTTACCTTTTACTAGTTCCTTCACTAGGGCTAAGTCTAGGTTCGATTGGCTGCCTATGTTATCCCAACATGTCCGCCACAGCCCCACATAAGCTAGCCCCCATTCCACTAGGTGTGTTTTCTTTACCCCACCTCCGACCACAAAGGATACCAATGTCTGGATTTGGCGTCTAGCTGTGTTATTGTCTCTCGACATGTATGAACATGTTTTTCCCTTTGCGGAAGTTACTACTGCAGCTCCCTCTACATCTCTGGATTTTTTGGAGGATTTTTTGGCGGCGCCACCGACTCCCATCGGCGCACGACGACGGCTTGTTGCCGTCGGCCCCTCTTCATCGACTATTAGGCCGGCTGCACCGGCCTTCACTTCACCTGGATCTCCCTCAACGCCCAGGCTCCCCTCTTCATTGATGCCCAGGCGGCCGCCTAGGACCCCTCCAACGCCGCTACCTCGGCTCACGCCGGCTCACTCACCGCCTGAGCTGTCGCCTGTGCCTCGGGGCAGCACGGCCTCCTCTCCACTCGGCTCGCCCCCTGACTTCAATCAAGTCACCCCGGGGGGCTGTCTCACCTCAACGCACCTGATGCCTCTTCGGCTCAGTTGGGCCGGTCGGTTCCCTCCCCGACTTCTGAACCGTGCGCACCCATGCTGGCTCCCATTCCTACGAGGCCGCACACATCTCACGGCCCAGGAGGATGCCGCCCTCCACCACTTCTCGGTGCTTCCCCTGTGATCAATTATCTTGGGATGCGCACCCAAGGAAAGGACGGCGTACAACGTCTCGTCCTTTTTATCGGCTCAACCTTCATACCGGCACGCTATCCCCGGTGCCTCACACCTATTGCACCGCCCTCGCCGATCCTCATTAGTGTGCGGTGATGGAGGACGAATTCCAAGAGCTCCTCGCCAACATCGTCACCGGAAAATGGATTTTTTGGCACAAATTTCAATCCGATGGCAGCCTTGATCAATACAAGGCCCATTGGGTGTTGTGCGGCTTTACCCAACGCCCCGATGTTAATTTCGACGAGACCTTTAGCCCGGTGGTCAAATCGGCGATAGTACGGACTGTTCTTAGCCTTGTTGTGTCTCGTGATTGGCCAGTTCATCAGCTTGATGTGAAGAACGCCTTCCTCTATGGCACCCTTTAGAAGACAGTATATTGCATGCAACCTGCCGGCTTCATCGACTCCTCCAAACCTGACATGGTTTGCTGACTTAACAAATCTCTCTACGGTTTGAAATAGACTCCTTGAGCTTGGTATAGTTGGTTTGCCAGTTTTTTTGTTCTCCGTTGGTTTTGTTGAGGCAAAGTCAGATACTTCACTCTTTATTCTGTGTCATGGCACAAACCTATTATATCTTCTGCTCTATGTTGATGATATTGTGTTGACAGCCTCCTACGACACACTCCTACACTAGACGATTTCCACCTTGCAGTCTGAGTTCTCGATGAAGGACCTTGGCTCTCTTCATCATTTTCTTGGTGTTTCTATGACTCGACAAGACTCTGGTCTTTTCCTCAGCCAACGCCAGTACGGTATTGAGATTCTTGATTGGGCTGGTATGGCTGATTGGAAGCCTTGTGCTACTCCCGTGGATACATGTGCCAAGTTGTCTGCTGATGATGGAGCTCCTGTTGCTAATGCCATTGACTACCGTAGTTTAGCTGGTGCACTATAGTATCTTATCTTCACCCAGCCAGACATCTTTTATGCCGTTCAGCAGATCTGTCTACATATGCATGATCCTCGGGAACCTCATCTCGCTGCTTTAAAGCGTATTCTTCGATAGATTCGGGGAACGCTTGATCTTGGTCTACTGCTTTGATGTTCTATTACGACAAACTTGGTTGCGTATTCTGATGCTGATTGGGTAGGTTGTCCTGACACAAGGAAGTCTACTTCTGGGTATGCCGTGTTCCTTGGTGACAACCTTGTCTCTTGGTCCACCAAGCGTCAGAACACTGTCTCTCGTTCTAGTGCAGAAGCTGAGTACCGAGCCGTCACCAATGCAGCGGTCGAGATTCCTGGTTTCGCCAACTTCTACATGAGCTTCACTCTCCCCCTAGCCAAGCTACCCTGGTTTAATGTGATAATGTAAGTGTTGTTTATTTGTCCACTAATCCAGGCCAACACCAACGCACCAAGCACATTGAGATTGATCTACACTTCGTCCGCGACTGCGTCGCCGCTGGTGCTGTTTGTGTTCTCCATGTACCTACGACGTCACAGTATGCCGATATCTTCACCAAGGGTCTGCCTAGTGCAATTTTTTTCAAAATTTCGGTCCAATGTGAACATTCGACGTTCCGACTATAGGGTGTGTTAGAATATCTTGTGTATGTATTTAGTTTTTTTATTGCCAAGTCTCTTGATCTCCCTCCCGATATTAATTCTATTACGGTTGAGTGGAATACAGATGGTTGTGGCTTATTTGTACTCCGCTGTGGCAAATCAATCCAATTGCGTTGAGTCCATTTGTCTATCACTTATATAGCTCAAGGGGTAGTTACATGGTTTTATCCCTGGGATTGCAAAATACACATTAGGTAAAAAGAGAGAGGGAGGACCTAGCCGAACCGGTGTCCACACGTAATGCGGCAGTAGCCGCTGTTGACACCCAAATTTGGCTATAGGGAATTAGAAACAAATTTGGAAGGCAATTTGGAAGAGGCCCGGGAATTCCCCGAGAGGCTGGTCAGACCGGACTTGGTAGCCGATCAGACCGACGCAATACAGAGAGGATTGCGCCCGAAACCAGCAGGGCCGGTCTGACCGCAGGCTAAGGGGCGGTTAGACCGGTGGGCCGGTCAGACCGGCAATTTACTGTCGGTCAGACCAGCCGTGTCGGACTCCGAGATGAAATAGAAGTTTCGGCTTTCTTCTCGTCCAAGTTTGGGAAGTTTGAGTCCTAATTGATTACCAATACACTTAAGGACGTGGAAAACCCCTAGGAATAGGCAAGACTAACCCCTTTATATGGGACAAGGCCTGTTCATTTGACTCTCTCTCACAACACAAACCCTAAGTCAATTAGAATCGTAGTTTTTCTCTTCCAACTCGTACTTTTGCCCTACTTTAGCCCTAGTTCGTCCATCTTTGTCGGTTTGCGCCGTAAACCATCTGCCTTCGCTGCGAGAGTGCGAAATCCTTTGTCGGTTTGTCCCGTAAACCTTCCGCGCTGCCAGCGAGGCGGGCTTTTACCCTAAATCTAGTTAAATCGGCTCCGCTAGCCGGTTTTGCTTGGATCTTCTAAACCCAAAATCGTGTTGACGCCTTTTACGGATCACCACGAAGAGCCTCCTAACGCCTTGCGGTGTCTTGATGAACGGAGTTGCCAACCACCTTGAACAAACAAGATGGGTTTATGGATCACCTCCCGTGGTGAGAGCGCCAAAAGCCGGAATCCAGTTTCGGTTACATATAGCCGTGGAGGATAATGTTATTTGTGCCGTTTTGACACAAGAGGTGGATGGGAAGGAGCATTTCATAACATTCTTGAGTCGTCGCTTGATTGATGCGGAAACAAGGTATGTTTTTATTGAGAAGTTATGCCTTTCATTATATTATGCGTGCACCAAGTTGAGACATTACTTCCTTTCTAGTACTTGCATTGTGGCTTGTCAAACCGATGTTATTAAATATATGTTGCAAATGCCAATTCTAAGTGGGAGAATCGGCAAGTGGGCTTATGCTTTAATTGAATATGATTTGAGTTATGAGTCATTAAAATCTATGAAGGGTCAAGTTGTTGCTAATTTTGTAGTAGATCATCATATAGATTTAGATGACATTCATGTTGTTAATATTATGCCTTGGAAACTTTATTTTGATGGTTCTTCTTGTAAAGAGGGGCAAGGGATAGGCATAGTATTAATTTCACCTAATGACGCTATATTTGAAACATCGGTTCGCCTTGAATATTATTGTACCAACAATGAAGCCGAATATGATGCTTTATTATTCGGCTTGCAAGTATTAGAATCTATAGAAGCTAAACATGTAGAAGCTTTTGGCGATTCCCAATTAATAGTGCAATAGGTTGCCGGTACATATCAATGTTTTGATGGATCAGTAAATAGGTATTTGGATAAATGTTTAGACATAATTGCCACTTTTGATGATTTTGTCATTAGTCATGTGGCTAGAGAGGAAAACCATAAAGCCAATGATTTAGCTTAGCAAGCATCTGGTTATGTTACTCGTAAAAGAGGGATACATATTTTAGAGCAACCGGTGCTTGATTTTAGAGCAACCGGTGCTTTCTGCGAGAGTGCGAAATCGTGTTGACGCCTTTTACGGATCACCGCGACGAGCCACCTAACGCCTTGCGGTGTCTTGATGAACGAAGTCGCCAACCACCTTGAACAAACAAGATGGGGTTTAGAAGATCCAAGCAAAACCGGCTAGCGGAGCCGATTTAACTAGATTTAGGGTAAAAGTCCATCTCGCCGGCGGCGCGGAAGGTTTACGGGACAAACCTACAAAGGATTTTGCACTCTCGCAGCAAAGGCAGACGGTTTATGGCGCAAACCGACAAAGATGGACGAACTAAGGCTAAACTAGGGCAAAAGTATGAGTTGGAAGAGAAAAACTACGATTCTAATTGACTTAGGGTTTGTGTTGTGAGAGAGAGTCAATTGAACCGGCCTTGTCCCTTATAAAGGTGTTGGTCTTGCCTATTCCCAGGGGTTTCCCACGTCCTTAAGTGTATTGGTAATCAATTAGGACTCAAACTTCCCAAACATGGATGAGAAGAAAGCCGAAACTTCTATTTCATCTTGGTGTTCGACACCGCCCCATAGCCTGTGGTCAGACCGGCCCTGCTGGTTTCGGGCGCAATCCTCTCTGTATCCCGCCGGTCTGACCGACCTCTCGGGGAATTCTCGGGCCTCTTCCAAATTGGCTTTCAAATTTGTTTCTAATTCCCTATAGCCAAATTTGGGTGTCAACACATTCTCCCCTACCTTTTTGGCGAACTTGAGAACCAAAAAGCACTCCTATCAAGGGGTCTAAGGGCGATAATAATTACCGGCCATAACACCTCTCAAGCGTCTTGCCAAACACCTGGAAAGTATTTTTTGAGATATTTTCTGTTTAATGCACGTTGAAATCGTTCTCCTTGTAAATTTTCTACAAAGTAAGCATTACCATGAACGATTTGCACAATTCGGTATGGACCTTCCCAACTTGGTGACCATTTACCGAATTCCCTATCTTTAGAACCTATTGGCAAAATC
>CM002487.1:1616886-1654646 GCA_000325765.3 Leersia perrieri | reverse complement strand
ACGGCCCTGCGTTCCTCTCCTCTCCTCACGGCGGAAAATCCTATGGCACTAGGACTTCCCTTCCCCTGGACCCCATGGCTGGGACCTTCTCTCTTCTCTGTACGGAATCCACCAGATGTGCTCACATGGCTTAGGCCAAAAACAACGTGACGGCCCAAGTTAGAAAACCCGGTTCAAAGTGCAATAAATGGCTATATTAAGTGGTTTTATATGAAAACATGTATTTGGGTCTAGTTCACTGTGAAATAAGGTAAATATAGCTGACTCAAACTGAAATTAACTCTTAAAAGTTTCTAGTCGGTCACACCCTGGTAAACGGGATAATTTGTTGTCAAGACTTGAGAGACTCCAGTGCAAGGCTTTTTTGATCCATCGGCTACCAGTTTGCTTCGATGGCGGCTCTCCACCTCCGGAGGCGGGCCGCGGCGGCGCTCGCCTGCGTGGCCCCAAAGCCCCAATGGCTCTCCACCGCAGCGAGGCACGGCGCTCTGGGTGGGGAGGCAGGTGAGAGGAGCAAGAGCCCGTGGGTTCAGCTCCCGCCCTTCGCGCCGTTCGACACCGCCGCCGCCGCGAGAGCCATCGCTCGAGGTGGTGGTGGTGGAGGAGGAGGGAACGGAGAAGGGGGAGCGGTTGCCGATTCCACCGCGATCAAATGGGTCAGACGGTGCTGCCCCCAACTGCCGACCTCGCTTGTGCAGAAGTTGTTCCGTCTCCGCAAAGTGCGCACCACCCGTTCGAACAAATGCTCCCCTGCCTTCCTTCCATTCCATCTGTCCATTAACCATGTACAATTGTATAATTTGGATGATCTGCTGTTCATGTGCATCATAGATGGATTTTTCCGTGTGTTACCAACCCATTTTGCATCCATCCTTCTAGGCGGACTCCAATTCGGCATGTGTTAGGCCGTTTTGTTACTTGCTAATGACATAGCAACACCGCAATGCAACAGTCAACCAGCCCTGTTTTGTGCTTTGTCCTTTCTATTTATCATTTCCCTGTAGGGAATGAAGTCTATACTAGTAACCTTAGGCCGTAAATCTCATGTTACAGTATACATAACCCACAAGTATTCTATATTTTTACTTTGACATACCACAAGTTGTATGTTGAAAGTCCAATTGTGTGGGTGCGGATGTGTTGTACCTGGGGAGGGTCTCTACCTACACTCCCCACCCCTTTCTCCTCTATCTCAATGAAATGATATGTAGATCTCCTACATGTTCGGAAAAAAAAAAAGTCTGATTGTTTCTCTTTTTTGCCTGTTTGTACTTTTGACCAAATACTGTTTGCTATTCTTTTGAGTTCTAATAAGTTGTAACATCTCTCTAAGGGCAAAAATGAAACTAATCAATTTTGTGTCTGGACCATGGCAGGTTAAGAAGAACGTTGTTACTGCTGAGACCTCATCGGCGGATGTTAGTGCTGAGCAACATCGCTTAAAAAGGGTAATGATATAATGAACATGATAAGTGAATAAGAAGTACCTGGCCCCTTATCTTTTGTATGCTGACTTTTCAAGTGAGAGAATGGATTTTGAGCTTGTTTGTGATATGACCAGATAGTGAGTTAATGACATAGTTCGGTGATATTGGCTTCTCAGTGTAAAACCTCAAATTTATTTTAATTAACATAGTTCGGTGAAATTGGCTTTTCAGCGTAAAACCTCAAATTTATTTTACCGTCTTTGTTTTTTTTTCAATATTGGAACCACATCCTAACTAAATCCTATTCGCTACATGGTTTGGTCTCACAAATTTAGGCAAATTCACAACAACTCACTTTCCCCTCTCTTACCTTGTGATTCCTAGTTTCTGATAATGTTGTATCTCAGGTATTTCTTCCTGAAGCATATCACATTGTCAGGTGCCTCAAGCCCTGATTCTTTTCCACAGCATCCTGACCATGTGCATTTGTTTGGTGCATTTACTGCAAAACAAAACCATTGTAACACCAAACTAGTTGCTTGAAAATCTACATGGCACAATTTTCTAGTTCATAGAATGTCTAATGAAGCTATGAGATTATAGAGCATTTCATTTTTTTCAATTTTTCTTTTAAGGTTTCAGCAAAAGATCAATTAATGCCTGGTGATATCCTCTTTCTGCCTGTTAATCTCAAAGAATCTTCTGTTGCTGAGAAGACTAAGAAGTTTGATAACAGGAATGAGATTGATTTTCTGCGTAGCCTTGAGATTTACAAGGTATTGGTTTATTTTACTTTTCAAAATTACTTTGATTGGTTTGGATGGCAAATGATCATCTTTGTTGTTCCAAAACTTATAGGATGAAGCTATCATCGTGGTCAACAAACCCCCTGGAATGCCAGTGCAGGTAGGTAACATTTTATACGTGTATCTACTAAGTTTTCCAGTGCTTTTGAACATTTTTTCTCTTTGTTCTGAAGGGTGGAGTTGGCATTAAAAATAGTATAGATGTATTGGCCTCCATGTTTGAAGAAAATTCTTCTGAAGCACCTCGTCTGGTGAGTACAGTACACTTGCTCACTTTTAGTAAACATTTGAAACATGGAAATTGCCGTGCAAACTTTCTATATCATGTTCATTTGAAAATGTATAATTTCATAAAACTGCAATTATTTTGACAAATCATTCAATTTTCTGTTCCATATAAAAGGCAAGCGCACTTTGCAGCAACGATGGGTCTTGATATTAATCATGTAAACTGGGTCCCTGTTTGGTAGAGCTCCAAATCTGAAATAGATCTGGTGTTCTGGAGCTAGGAAATTTTAGCTCCACCCTTCCTATGTACTTTCTAGAGCAGATCCACCTACTCCGCTCTTACAAAATTGAGAATTTAGTTGTTTTTGGTTCAGCTCTAGGTCCACCGGAAAAGGATCGAGGAGCTGGAGCCCTGCCAAACAGGCCCTAAGATTACATGTAGTCTTAAATATTTTTCTTTGTCTAATATGTAGTCTTGACTCTTATAGAAGTAGCATATATTCTGTAATTATTCAAGCACTCATCTCACTCTGGGTGCCGGACAAGTTAGTGCTATTTTGGCTGAACTACAAGATTGTTTGTGTTGATTTGCTTCATCAGGTTCATAGGCTTGATAGAGATTGTAGCGGCGTACTTGTCCTCAGTAGGAATCAACTTAGCACTTCAATGTTGCATGCTATATTTCGTGAGAAAACTGCTGATGCTTTAGCTGATGTAAGTTTAAATTTAACTTTAACAGTCCTTTTGTAATAATTCTGTTTGATATTTGCACATTTTTATAACCTGATACCCTGCAAGGAATAATCGAACTTACTTATACCATAATCATTTGTTTTATGTCAAGGGTACTCAACAAGTACTGCAAAGAAAATATGTTGCACTGGTGATTGGAACACCTACACATCCCAAGGGTTTATTGTCAGCTCCGCTTGCAAAGGTTTTTTAGAATATGCATTATAATCTCTTTACAGTTTTATTTATCACCAATCTTTATAGCTGTACACACTTCAGGTGTAAGGATGATACAAAAAATTATTTACATTATATGGAACTTAATGATGCAAATGTGTTATGCTGGACCATTATTGTATAAGCAATAAGCTAATTAATACCACCAGCAACTGGTCAACCTAGTGACTCTTTTAAGTGAATGCTTGTCTATATTTAGATGGATATTGACAGAAGTTCTGGTTATCACATATTTTAATGTAATTGTGTACATTCCTTGGACAGTTGAATTTAAGTTTCTTGAGAGCACGTATAAGTTATAACACAAATTTTCATGCAGACTCCTTTTGTTTTAGATTGGCTATAGTCACTGCAAAAGAACTGGTTGATAGTCTTGGATTCCCAGTGAATAATGATACACTGATATAGCCAAACTGCAATGTGACTGTATAGATGCATCGCCCCCTTCCCCCAACCCACCCACACACACAAAAAGTATCCGTATAGATGCATATCATATACGATGATACTCTGATATCAGATCTCATGATCACCCATTTACAAATCTAGTAAAAGGATCAACCCACCACTTTAATCCTACCATGGTTTTATGTTGTTACTACTACGATAGTGTTTTTCATCTAATCTTACTTTCTAATTGTCTCCTATCGCTCTATATATTTCTTACTGTGAAATACATATATACTCACCATATCCATGTTTGTGAGGAAAAAATTTATATGCCACATGTTGGTGCAAACATAGCCAGTGAGAAATGATCCCCATGTGATTTCTTTTCTATTTTTATGAGAACATCCTGTTATTTTCATTTCATTTCAATATAGTCTCTCCATCCAATATATTTTTCCAGATCAAAACAGTTAATTTTATTCTTATATAGTTTCTCTATCCAATGATTCCTTGATACTACTTCATTGTGCTGCTCTGCTTTCTCTTAGATTCTATTACAAGATGGTAAGTCTGAGCGTCTGACTGTTAGGGCCAGTTCAAATGCTGCTTCTGTTCAGGATGCTTTGACAGAGTACCGAGTGATTGAATCTTGCCCCCATGGTAAGTAAGAAATATTGTTCTGTTAACTACCAATAGTTCTTTCAGCAAAATCAAATAACTGATGTGCTATTAATCCATGATCAGCATTAAACAACACTATCCAGATATTATGTTCATGATACCTTCGGATGTGATGATAAAATTAGACTTGGGAATTAGGACTACATGCATGACCAGAGAATAGATATGCAGAAAAGGAAATTATGTTGAGTACCAGAGAATAGATAGGACAATACAATGTAATGTGGTTTTTCAGTTGTGTTATTAATGTGGTTTTTGAAATATTTTTCTAAAATTACTAAATGAACTTTTTGCTTGCAACGTTTGACCATTCGTCTTATTCAAAAAATTATGGAAGTATTATTTATTTTGTTTGTGACTTACTTTATCGTCAAAAGTACTTTATTCTGTTTTATATTTGCACTAAATTTTTGAATAAGACGAATGATCAAATGTTGTAAGCAAAAAGTCAAAACGACTTACATTATGAAACGGAGGAAGTATATTATAAATGTAGAACAATCTAAATGATGCAGTATGACTAAGAGTGCTTCAACTAAAAATAGTGCATGCTAATATGGTGTGGAATTGTGGATATCTTCTAAGTTTTACATTAGAATATATTAAGAAAGTTATTTTTCTATATATGATTGAAAGTTGCTAATGATCGCAGGATACACTTGGCTAGAACTATTTCCTCGTACTGGACGAAAGCATCAGGTAATTCCAATATGGTTTTTTTCTGAAAAAAGTGACTTCCATTTGAATGCTTGCATGATATAGCAATCACATTAATGACAAAATCTTGATCTCTATTTACTTGAACCCACCCAGCTCCGAGTTCACTGTGCAGAGGTTCTTGGAACACCAATTGTGGGGGATTACAAGTATGGAAGGCAAGCGCATGATAACTGGATGCCTCTTCCCCTGCCACGAACAATTGATGAGGAACTGCTCAGGAGAAGGAAGCTTCCCTTTGGGCTTGTTGTGGGTGGCGGAAGCATTGCTGAAGAGCAACCTCAGCTTCATTTACACTGCAAGCAAATGGTTATTCCTGATATCTCAGTGGCTATTCATAGGTTGCAGTCTTCAGATGTTGATCCCTATTTTTCTGATCTTGAGAAGCTCAACTTTGTTGCTCCACTGCCACTGCATATGCGGTTGAGTTGGGAGATTTTGAAGTCTGTGAAGATATGAAGATACAAGAAAGTCATTATAAAAACGTTCATGTCTTTCTCTGTGCATACTCTGCCACAATGCCTTCCTCCTGTTTTCAGGATATAATAGGAGCACTTTTCTTCGTCCCTCATAGGGTAGAGTCAAAGAGAGTTCCTCATCTTGTTATTTTTTCAGTGTTATCAGTTAACAAGTCACCATAGCCTTGATTTTGAACACCAAACCTGATATGTAGTTTCATCAGGTTTGGAAATTCCAGGTCAAATATCCATGGTATTTATTGCCTATCAATCTATTCCAAACCAGGTCAAATACCCATGGGATTTATTGTTGCCTATTCAATTTGTTGTTAAACATACAGGGAACTCCTTTTTTGTGAAACGCACAATGCATTCATTAATTGCCTATCAATTTGTTGTTAAACATACAGGAAACTCCATTTTTTGTGAAACACAATTGCATGCTGGTAATTGTCAAATTAAATAGCGTAGCTGGGCCTTGGAAAATTAAATAGAGGTGCAATCTCATATACAATTTAGTGTTTTTGTACCAGAATTACCCATTGTTTGTAATCCTTATCGAAGAAGTTTGTTTTTCTCCATACCTTCAGAACAAAACTATCCTGTACGGCTACAACCACTTTATCTTTTCATCTAGAAAAAACAATCTGTCTGATATAATATATCCAGTTGCTTAATCATTGTTATCTTTAGTCCATTTTTTGGCTGCTTTTGTGTCATATAAAATTCATTACAAGATGGCAACCCTGAGCATCTGGCTGTTCTGGCATTATTTCAAGATCGCCAGAGCTTCTGAAGTCTGAAGTTCTGAACAGATGGTATGCTGTGCCGGTAGCACAAATTCAAACCCGTAATATTTGGTGAGTAGCACATTGTTAAGATTAAAGAGTACTACAGCCATCACTATAAATTATAAACTTACGCCCGATGTCAAGTTCATGATAAAATTAGAGAGCAAGGACTACATACATTTCAGATTTTGTAATATCTTGTGTGCTAATGCTGCAAAAAGGAACAGTGGCAGCCTGTTACTCCGAAGTCCGAACTGCAGTAGAAGGATTTAGGCATAGCACCATAGCATAAGCATGCACCGGAAGCCCGGAGGGCAAACTATAAAGTTTTATGGCCTCGTTGCTTCGCCAACGGATTATAATCCAAAGCCAAAATTTGAATTTTCAAACTCAATTTTAGGATTAATTTTTGAGATTTTCCATTGTATTTTTTTCTATATTTGTCTTTTCCACCACGAATAACACGTTTACAAAAGTTTTACATTTAATTTGTTTTTTAATTATGAAAACGGACTTCCCGTATTTTGGCCATCTAGGCCATCCAATGAGGCCCTTCACTGGCCAATGGTGAGACCCACTAAAGAATTGCATTTTCTCCCTTTTTCCCTGGCCCCTAGCCAATGGTGGGACCCAAAGAAATGCATTTTTCTCCTCTTTTCCTCTGCCGCGCTCTCTCTCTCCACCCTACTAGTTTATCTCTCTTGCTGGTGCCTTTGCCTCCTTGCCAGCACCGCCGCCGCGCCGTCGTAGATCCACGCCGCCACCGCCATGGAGGAGATGAGCTGAGCGGCGTCAAGTCAGCCAGGAGACAATCTGTGCAGTGCCGAGTAGTCTAAGCCATCGCCGCTGCTGCAGGAAAGGATTGTCGTCGTCATCGTCTTCTCCTCTTAGGTAGGTTTCCCGTTAGGATTTGGCAAGTTAAAATGGAGAGATTGTTGGAATGAATGATTAAATGGAGAGCAATTTCTTTTGGGAAGCTGACCAAATAAGCAAATAGAGAGAGTGAGATTTAGCAAGAGTGTTGGAGACGCTCTAAGTTCTTATATTTTAGAATGGGTGTATAACGATAAATTGCATGTTTGTTAGAATTACTTCGTCGTACTGACCATCAGATAAATTTTGACTGTTTAAGGACAAGCCTGATGGAGGCGTGTAATGAAATCTCACAATCTGCAGTTATTCTCCGTTGCCACACAAATAAATCAAATCGAAGTATAAAATATCGCTACAAACATGGTTTGCCCTCAAAAAGAATTTTGGGTAGATGCCAATACATAGTTACAGCGAAGTAATAATAAGAAAACAGGTAATTACTGTAATCTTGATATAGGTTGTACTGCTCAAGTTATCAGAAAAATCCTGGCTTAAGATATGCTACAGGTGCTCAAACTTCAGATGAATTACATCAAGATTTACTACTTAAGTGGTTTCAACCCTAGCGAGGCTCGAAGCTTGTTCATTTCTATAATCTCTGGGTCAGTTGGATCTGGGGCATTTCCATCACCCTTCTTCTCTTTCTTTTCCTTTCTCTTCTTTGGTTCATCTCTTGAGCCACCATCCTCAGCACGACCACGAGGACTGACACTACCCCGACCACGCCTCCTACGGTACTCACCATCTTCTCGGTCTCGTTCTCGTCGATCCCTGCTCCTGCTCCTTGAACGGCTTCTGCGCCTCCCACGGTCCCTGTCCCGGCGTTCCCTTTCCCTGCCATCTCTATCTCTCTCTCTGTCCCTGTCTCGACTGTAGTCCTCATCACGAATGCGATGACGGTCTCGATCACGATCCCTATCCCTGTCTCTATCTCTTTCACAGTCTCTATCTCGGTCTCTTTCCCGTCCCCTACCATAATCCCGGTCTCTGTCATAATCTCGGTCCCTAGGATAGACAAAAAATTAATGAATACATTCTGGTAAAAATGTGGTCAAAATTAGCAGACATCAGCGGCACTGCAAGTGAGTACTAGGGAGCAAACACTATAATTATCATCAGGTACACAAGTATTAGAAGTAGAAATATATACCCTAAGGAATACTCATTAAGCCGGTCCCAGTGCATGGAAACTAAATGGAGATTTTCCAAATTTTATTTAGTAGCAAAACAAGTGCTGCCTTTTTAAGATAACACTAAACTCCATTCAGACTATTGACTAGTTTTTGGCAAGCACCTAGAACTGTTCTTATAACATATGTTGAGCAATACTTTTTCTCAAGAACTCAACATCACAATTTCCAGGTTGATCACATTGAATTCTTCCAAACATTTCATGTAGCTCTGAAAACTTAATAGCCAAAGTAACAGGAACCTGATGCATACAATTTTCACACGAAATAAACAGCTACAAAAAACAACAATGCAAAATATTTAGATTCGAACCACTTCATAGTTTATAATTTTTAATCTGTCTGACCCATCATACTTCTCACTGCACACTGTCAGTGCAGAGAAACCTGGCAGGGCCATGATCATTCACTATAGGAAGCGGCTGACCTACCAATGGCTCTTGAGATTAACATGCCATGGCAGTAATTAATCCAAGCATCACTGTAATGCCACAGGAGCTGCTTCCGGTAATTTTTAGCATTAAAAGAAAACCAAGTGCATCTCTACTTCTGTCTTCAAGCAATATAAGACTAAAGTGAATTCTACAAAAACTTTCAAGTTACTTCTTTTCCCAACTTAGACATACAATTTCAAGTTACTACGAGTGACATACAATCAACATAGGTTAATCATCAAATATCCAGTTGATTCATTGAAAATGAATGAACTTTCTGTTTTTAAAATTTGAACGGTTTAAGAAAACTTAACATTTAGCCAGTTGATTCATTTCATTTGAAATGATATTCATATGAAAGCAGTATACCTGTGGTGTCTTTCATGTTTCCTGTCCCTATCTCGCTCTTTAGTAGGGCTCCTTCCACGATAATGATCATGCTAAAGATAGTAAAAGAGAAGTCAACATTTGCAGTCAATAAAGTACTGAGGATTCAATGTATTATGTAGATCTATTAAACATATAATCACCTTTTCACGACCATTTGGCTCATCTACATTCATAGGTTGTTCTTCCTCCTTATCTTCCTCCTCTTCCTCAAAATCATCTTCAAGTGCACTTCTTCTTGGTTCTAGAGTTCCAGAAGCTTCAAGAACCCATCTGTAAAAAGTATCCATGAGAATGAATTTTCAAGCCTATGGAATTCATAAAGTAGGCATCCAACTTATTGCTGACACAAATAAGCAATAACATTTTCTAACCAAACCAGGTTATTCAATAACAGATGAGCATCATGACCATTATCATTTCATTAATAAAAAGATGATAGGACTACTGTTGCCATTTCATTTTCCTCTTATGTTCGTAGGTACATAATTTGACTTCAAAGATCAAAGTTTTCTTTAGTTAAAGATATGAAAACAGTAAACATAGGCTTGTAAGTCTTTCAGATAAACACATCCTGCTAAAAAGAAGTCTGCATCACTCCTCAAGGGCTTTTGTTCGCATTGTAACATGTTCTATGTGGTTATCTTGCGTTCTACTAATTTTAATGTAATAGTATCTCAAATGATGTATGTGAAATCACCAATGTGAATGTTGGTTTTGTATATTACCAGTGTGTAATTGTGGGATAAGCTGCAATGTGCTGTCTGATAAAGATATCGAGTATGTTTAAAAATTGAACCATTATGTGATCCAACATGACTTGAAGAAAAAACATTGCGTGATTGAGTATTTTATGATTTGATTTCAATAAATGAAATCAAGGTGCTTTTGCTATGGAAGAATAGAGGATTGGAACAAAAATAGACCTTTTCTGGATGCGGGGAAGGGCCGTGTCGCAGCAGTAGTCCTTGGTCAGGAGGTCATCAATGAACTCGTCTACGTGGGTCAGGGTAAACTCTGAAACGAACACAGACTACCTTGTAAGAAAAGCCAAACCGACAATAAGGGAATCCCATCAAATGTTTTTTTAGCAACAAGAAAAGTTTTTTTTAGCAGATCACACAAAACAGTGATGTGAACAAGCCTAAAAAGAGCACAAATTAATCTACACCAAGAGGCAAATGAATAACAATGAAATAGAAATAGAACTAGTTGATTCTATACCACTCGCGATAAAAGGAATGAAGAAACCATACAACATTTTGCGTTTTATATGCATCATTGTGTTAATTGCATGGAATTTTCTAACATACTCTCTTGATATGCTTACCCCTCGCCCAAAACGCAAATTATGTACGGATATACGGCGTTAAGCGAAAATATTGGTTGAGATCTAGTCCATCATGAAACTTTGGTCAAAATGTATGGTCCAACATGAAATTTACTCTAATATAAGAGTAATAAGAATAATCCGAAATTGAAAAACAGAGGAAAATTTGGCAGTACATACTTCCATCACTGAGCTTGTGCCTGATTTTGCGATAGTCGTTGTAAAGCGGCTCGAGATACTGGTAGACGTCAGCGACGGTGCCAGTGAGGCGAAGATAGAAGGCCCCAAGAACACGGACATACCTACGGCAAGCAGCAAAGAAGCAGAGGAGAAGAAAATAAAGCAAACATTAGGTGGAAAAGAAGAAGAATAACAAGGGATTGGGAAAGTAGGGTACTTGTAATCCTCGTTCTTGATGAACTCGACGACGATGTCCTTGTCGGGCTGGATCTGTAGCATCTTGAGGGTGAGGCAGAGGAAGGGGGTGGGCTTGCGGTTTCCGCCGTAGGTGCCGCCGGTGTGGTCGAGCTCCATGGCCTTGTCGACGAGCGTCTCCGCCGTGAGGCCGAAGCACTGCTCCTTCCAGTAGGTGCTCTGGTAGATCTTGGAGCGGACGATCTTCTCCACCAGGTTCTGAGGGTTCGTGCCGTGGATGCTCTTCGCCAGGGGATCCGTGCGGTTCGCCATGGCGCCGCCCCGCGCCGATGCCGGTGCCGGCGACGGCGACCGAGGCGGGATGGGGATTGGATTTGGGGTTTGCCAGGGAAGAGCAAAACCCTAGATTCCACGGACGTCGGCGGGCCTTGGGGCAAAACGTTATGAAGCGGAAGCCCAACTGCTGCCGGCTCGCCTAATTGGGTCGGTTTGAGTTTTAGCCGGCCTGTGTGAGTGTGACGCAGCCGACATTTTGTGGTTCAAATTTCAAATGTATTTAGAGCAGAAGGTTTGTCCGTACGCTGCAACAGATGGAAGAAAAATAACTCAAATTATTATTTAAAATGTCTCCTGGTGTCTCACATTATACAAAAATCGCCATCTCAATTGGATGTGGTCTCACATTGTATTGTGAATCACCATCTAAATAGGACAAGATCGATGCCCTATATCTGTTGGCATTAATCAACTTACATATGGTTATTGTTTTGCATTAGCTGCGTGTAATAGTATTACGTTGATATTCTAGGTGATGTATACATGTATACTATTACTCCGTTTCAGATTGTAAGGTGTTTTGACTATTATTCCTCGCCTCCTTAGCATCCCAGACAACTTCCTCCCGCTGCTTGAGGCCGGAAACGCGGGCCTTGAACTCCTTCACTCGAAGCTCGCAGGCGGCGACTTCATCACGTGATGACTTGTAGTAAGCTCCAGGGAGAAGGGACAGCGACCACCGTGCGAGGACCTTGCCTCCTAACAGGGACCTAAGGGCGTGGATGGAGAAGCACCCCTGCCCCCTAACGGACGAGGGGCCAACAATCAGGCCACCTAAAGAAAGGCCTCCTCCATGGCTCCAGCCCCGCCCTCGGTGGCACCCCCTCGTTGGTAGCGGGCACCTCGCTGTTGCCCTCAACAGCCCCCATGATTAGGCCTAGAACGAAGAAAGACGGCCCCCAAGACCCCTAGTTGTGGGTCTTTGGTTCAGTTCGAATTTACTTATGTCAGGGGCTACCGTCTGTGATATGGATATGGGGCCCTAATGATCAAGGATAAAGTCAGAGGTGGAGCCTGTACAACCGATCCACTAACCAGTCAAACGACATGTGCACTTTCAAGGCGGTAACTCAAGCACGCTCGGGTCAAGACAGCAACAACTCTACTCTAGATGAAAGGGATGCATTGCGGGAGGCCATAGTGCTGGCACTCGGGGGTCGTACAGCCTGGGAGCTACTCCCGGAGGGGCTTACCCCGGGATTGGACATCCGCCGCTGAACCCCCGATGTGTTGTCCCCAGGATGAGCGGAAGGCTTCAAGCCTACTCCATCCCGCATCGTGATAAATAGCCGAACCACCAACCACCACATTTATTGTCCGTGCTTGATTACTTGCACTCGAGATGGTAAAAAGCAAGGGGGTGATGTGACACCTAATCCCCCCATGCCTCGCACCTGCACATCTATCTATCTCTCTCGTCAAAGCACGCGTCTGATCCATGTCTCGTCCATGACTGTAGCTAATGGGGTAATAGTGCAATGACTGGCGACGACTGTGCTGACCATGCTTACTAAGACTAGGGCAAGGTAATGCTGACCACAGGGGATCTCATGCTTCCCCAAGAAAAATGTTGGGCTTGAGATAGTGTGAACATTCGGAAATAGGAATGGGTAGTCACTATAGTTCCATACATCATTACCGCCCCACATGCTATGGCTCAAGTGGGAGCGCGGAAGACTTACATCACAAGGAAGCCCAAGGTCCGTTGGGGATATTTTGTAGACTTAGAGCTGTGAGGGCTATTGTGGGTCCTTGGTTTTCTTATCGGTGGAGGGTGGAAGGTGGATACTCCACTTTTAACTTTTCATAAGCAGTAGAGATGAAATGAAATTCGATTCCGGGTTGATTTCCATGGATTGGAGGGCATCCAGCGCACCCAAACAAGCTTAACCGACCTTCATCCAGACGGAACCAGCTACGGAAACGCGTTATTATAATTAGCGGCCGTGGAGAGGCTTCTTCTCTCCTCTTCTTTCCCTTCAGATCAGTCGGCCGCACGGCACCACCCCGATCCCAAATTCCCCGTTTCGCTTCCTCGTACGAAACCCTAACCCTAGCCTCGGCGGACGCTACCGGCGGCGAGCGAAGATGCCGGCGACGGCGGGGCGCGTGCGGATGCCCGCCAACAACCGCGTCCACAGCAGCGCCGCGTTGCAGACGCACGGCATCTGGCAGAGCGCCATCGGCTACGACCCCTACGCCCCGGAGAACAACAAGCACCAGCCTCCCTCCTCCTCCGTCTCCGCCAACGCCGCCGCCGCCTCCGCCGCCGCCGCATCAGCCCCCTCCGCCTCCGCGCCGCCCTCCTCCGCCGGCGCCGCCTCCTCCGACAACGCCTACACCAGCTTCCAGGGCCTCCTCGCCCTCGCCCGCATCACCGGATCTAACTCCGACGAGACCCGCGGCGCCTGCAGGAAGTGCGGCCGCGTCGGCCACCTCACCTTCCAGTGCCGCAACTTCCTCTCCGTCAAGGACCTCGACATGGACGATGATATTGAAGCAGGCATTCGGGCCGTCTCGCAGGCCAACGCGCAGGCCAAGTTGGACGAGTTCCGGAAGAAGACCTCCGGTGGGAAGGATGCCGATCAAGGCTCGGGCGAGGAGGATGAGGACGATGAGGAAGATAGCGACGATTCATCTGATTCCGATGTCGATCCTGAGCTGGAGAGGATAATTGCTGAGCGGGAGCGTGCCAAGAATGGCAGGAAGCAGTCAAGGGATGAAGAGAAGACAAGCCGCCATAGGAGCAGCACCAGGGGAAGGTCGAAGCACAGGAGGAGCAGCAAGAGGAGTGATACTGAGGATGACTTAGAAGAAGAGAGGAGCAAAGACAAGAAGAAGAAGAGTAGGCGCAAGAGGTGTGAAAGATCAGAGGAAGATAGCGAGAGTGATTCTGGCAAGAAGAGGCATAGGAAGAGCAGGAAGGACAGGAAGAGGAGTAGGAACCATCGCAGGAGTGACGACTCATCGGATGAGGATGAGTCTGGAGGGGAAGAAAGGAGGCGTCACCGCCATCACAAACGGCGGCACCACCACAGAAGGGATGCATCTGATGGTGATTCAGGAAGTGGTGGCGATGACTCTGCGGATGACAGAAAGCGATCCAGAAGGCGGAGGAGACACCGCAAGTCAGAAAGCAGTGGATCAGATGGTGATGAACGGCATGGTCAGGGGGCAAAATACTGCAAGGAGAAGAGGGGCAAAGAATAGTGCTGAAGTGGTAATTTGCTCTCATGATACTATTTACCTACAATGTTTTTCTTTATTATCTGTCTTTCTGTATGTTGCTATTTCAAGCATGCTGATTGGTATGTATAAGTGTAGTAATCTGCGAGTGAACTTTCAACTTATATGCATAGAACGTTTTACCTTGAACTTGATAATTCGTGTGTATTTAATAAGTTGTCTTTGTATCTTGATGAAATTGCAAGATTGGGTTTGCGTGGCACTGACTGTAGTGTAGTAATGGAGCCTAGAAAGCAGCCATGATACTACATGAACCCTGTTAGAGCCGCTTTCATATCCAAGGATAATACTCCCTCCGGTTTTTAATGTTTGACACCGTTGATTTTTTAGCACACGTTTGACCATTCATCTTATTTACAAAATTTATCCAAATATTTATAAATATAAGTCATGCTTAAAATTTCTTTTGTAATAAAACAACTTGTAACAAAATAAATAACATTTGGATAATTTTTTTGAATAAGACGAATGGTCAAACATTCGCTTAAAAGTCAACGGCATCAAACATTAAAAACCGGAAGGAGTAGCTTTTTTAAGATGTCTTATTTTATTTTAAGAGACCATCTTGTTTATTTCGTGATGTTGTCATGCTGGATGTTGGTTGCTTCATTATGCAAATGAATGTGTGCAGTAGAAATTATGTCAAGCTAACCTAAAATAGTGATGTTGTCTTTCTGGGTATTTCTTTTCATAAACAGATGTAATGGAGTCAAAATCATGGAAGCTGCTCTAACATGCTTTTGCAATATTTCTAAGCTAATTACATGCAGTTAATTTGTCCTGGGTTTCCCTGCCAAAAAAAAAAAAAGGCCCTGGGATTGGAAGTTTTTTGAATGAATTTTGAGGTGACATTACACCTGTTTAGCTTTGCGGTGTCATTTTATATATGTTACCAAGTTTCTTTTTGTTTTTTCAGTACTGATTGTTGATAAATCCAGCAATTAATGTACAGTGAATTATTGAGACAATCTAATCTATTATAATTGTGTGGGAATGAAACCGTAATTTATTTCTTGTATGCTATGAAGACACCAGAAGGAACTGGTTTGGGTTTTCCAAAATGGTATTTATTATTAAGTTCATTCACGGGGAGTACTGAAATTGTGTTCCTTGTTGACCAGAAATTTAACTTGCATTATATTAGGGCACTCTAGGTTCTTTTGACAAAACCCCCATTCTTCTTTCTTTGCCATGGTTTATTTTTCTTTCTAGGGATAATATTTTTTTTATCACTCAATAATACAAATGAATCTTTTCATGGAGTGATTGCGCTTTTGCTATGCATATGTTGCTTATCTATGCAGTCTACTTGAAGAAATATTTCTATGAGAAGAGATGATACTATATGCATGTTGCAAATAACTTTAGTAATAAGCATTTTTGGATAACACGGATAAATCGACACCTTGGAGTTGGGCCTCATAATGTGTTGTTGGAGTACTCCTTGGGCTGGTTCTGGGTGTTGTGAAATGGGCTGGAGCAGGCAAGCAGCCAAGGGGTTGGTTTATGTTTTGTTTGTACTGTAAATAGATTTATTTTTCTTTGTTTTGTTTTAATAAATTTATGTTGGAAACATGGAGTGGGTTCAATCCATGGTTACTATTATGAAGTGGTGGCCTGGTGGATTGCCATTGTGTCCCCTGATTGTCAGTTCCCAATAACCACCTTGTCATTCTCACTATTCCTGATCTTTGATGATGCTGGCACCGCTACTTCCTTTGGTTCTCAACGTGCCTGTTGATTGCCACTCCTGACTCCCCTCTTGATGCCCATTTCGTTCGTTCCTTATTGCCTCTCCTCTCCCACCCACGAGATCAATGCAACTAGTTACTGCTTCTAGCTATTGTCATGAAGTAATGATATATTGCGTTATTTGCATATGTAAACTTTTATCTTGAATTATTGTTCTCTCAAGATTAGTAGATCGTTGATATTCACAGGAACATTGCTTTTGATACTTGGGATATGGGATTTAGGACAATGTCAACTGCTTATATTACCATCATTAGCACCAAGATCTCGGTCATTTCCACATTAGTTTTCGTTTTTGGTTTGTCGTAAAGTTTAGCACATCAGGGTGATACACGTTCTGCCTTCACAATGATGCTTCAATGCTTTCCTTTGACATTCAGTTACTTTAGGGACTGCTTTTTCATTAAGTAATCCAATGAGCTGTAGTATGGTTTTTCATTCTTTTCTGTAATTATTATAATATTCTTTTTTCTGTTTGACCTATTCAGTTATGGTTTACCACTGGATGTAACTTCTGGTAGCTCGTGTAGATCATAATCATTTTTAACTTGTCAATGGATGTTATAATGCTATTTTTTCTAGCAGAGGAAAGCTAAATTATTCTCAGCCAAAAGAGAGATATTTACTTTATATGGTTGTAGTCATGTTATGTGCCTATTTATCCTTTTGTATATACCCCTTGTCAATTTTTTTGAGCACCATAAATAATGATAGTTGTAGTACCAAAGGGAAAAATGTTTTCGCACAAGAACTAATTCATTTTCTTGTACATGTCTTACCTCAAGCGTTTTCTTTGTTTAATGTTTCACCTGACTCGTACATTAGGCCTTGCTTCTGCAAACTTTGCCATATATGTTATTTGGAAAAGAAATTTTTGACCAAAGATTGTTTAAGGGGTTGTATAGAAAATAATTTCCAGATTTCAATATGAAGAAAAACTCCTCATTTCTTGTCTAGATCTACATATATGAGCCACATACATTGATCTGTATGCATGAAAAAAACTAAAGCACCTTACAATATGAAACAAAGAAAGTTCAAACCGAAAAATAAGTCGATATTCATTTCATAATGTAAGATGTTCTGATTTTTTTTCTTAAAATGTTTGACTATTCTTCTTAATAAAAAAATATAAAAAAATAATAAGTTATGCTTAAAGTAGTTATTATAATAATAAAGTAAGTCACAAATAGATACTTTTGCTTTATAAAATAAAATAAATGGTTAAATGTTACAAGAAAAAATCAAAACGTCTTAAATTGTGAAACTAAGGGAGCTCATCAGCTCGTGTTGTAAATAGGAGCATAAGCCGAGAGAGCTTTCGTCTGAAACAGAACCGATCAGGTCCGACTCAATAGTGCCTACCGCTTGTTTGTTGGGTTTAATACTCATCCGATTAGGAGCATAAGATGAGAGAACTCAATTTGTTGGGTTTGATGAGTATTGATCCCTGCTCTAGATCCGTCTGTTCCGTAATACTCCGTATCACATTCGAGCATGCAAGGAAACTGATAGTTACGAGTCCCTCATGTTAGCTGTACTGCATATGCCTGGTTGTCGTGTTAGTTTAAGCTGTATGAATGTATTTGCAGTAACTTGCCTCCCCTGCCTTGTTTGCTGGGTGCTGATAGCAGACAGATGAACAAGTTCGTTTACTGAAATGCTGTTCTAAAAGTAACCAGATATTAGCAAAAGAAAATATAATAGAGCATGGACTCCTAACGGAACCAACCATATGAATGACTAGCGTCAGTTTGATTTTGATGGAACATGTCGCAGCGTTACTACTTACTACTAACTGAACCAAGCAGGCATGGGCGTGCAGAAATTTGACTATTAGATGTGCATTTCAGAACATTTCAAGAACAGTTTATTACAGGGAACATTTAAGGACATTAAGCAGATAAAACAAAAGATGTGCAAATCACCACAGGTTGATACAAGGTCTGAGCTCATCGCTACCAAGACAGCTATCCAAATGTTACAATTCATGGAATGAAATGTACAAGCAAAAAACAACACATTTGAGCACAGCTCGATCCCTGTCAATATGTGCATTA
Organism: Leersia perrieri; assembly: GCA_000325765.3. NCBI lineage: Eukaryota > Viridiplantae > Streptophyta > Magnoliopsida > Poales > Poaceae > Leersia > Leersia perrieri. The sequence continues at coordinate 1,636,196 of CM002487.1, read as the reverse complement.
TTCCGAGTTCTTTCTTGTTGCAAGATCGGTGTGCGATGACGGTGCGGAGGAGCATCGACAGCTCCTAACAGTACTCAACAGGCCTCGATTTTGCGGCAGAGCCCTTATCACAAGTCTTGAGGCCATAGCAACCTCTATATCCAGGAGGGCGTAGCCGCCGCTGAGAGGCGTTGTAGCTTGCAGCCGACACGACCTCCACGGCCGCCGCCATCAGGAGGCGCTGCTGTTGTAGTTGGGTCAGTTACAGACGTTCTCACAGTAACCCTAGTTTGTTAAAATAGTCGAAGTTACGTGAAACCTCATGTGACACATATATTATTGTTATATAGTTTCAAAAAACCCCACCTATATATAACAAGTTTGAATAACATTACTTATTTTTTAAAAAATTGAGCATCTATGAATTATTGTTGATTTCTTGATTGATATGGTTGATTTAACTCTTTATTATTTTTATTATTTAAAAGATATTATATTAGATATGCTAAAATAAATTACAATTGTATAAGGTGGGGTTTTATGAAACAACTAGACCATGAAAACATGTGGTTATATACCAAAAGTCAGAATATTTGTGGTTTTCTACAAACTTGACCATAAAAGATGAGGATTTCTGAAGTTTACTTATAAATTAATTATAATCTAGCAGTGGCGGTGGACATGAGTCTGCCTCCGCCACCACTGACTGACATGTGGGTCCGCCGAGCTGTGAGCAAGTGAGAATATCTCGCGAGAGGGGAAGGCGGTGGCTGGTGGCAAAATAGAAGGCAAGGGAGGCAGCGGCCTGGTGTCACACCTCCTGACAAGCTGACAGTATGTGATCTTTTGTGCACAAAGTCCTTTGTGTATGTAACACACTATTTCGATGAGTCAGGAATTTTTATGCTGCAAGGGAGCAAATAATTTTGACCAATAAAATACTACTACTTTCGTTCCTCTGTAGGTGGCATTGTTGACTGTTGTTTAATTGCTTGATAATAATTTTTTTATGCTTAGCCTATAATACATGAAAGTTTGGTGGTTATATTTAGGATGTAACACACTTCAATAATATGTCATTGTTTCAAGTATTTGTGATTTTCTTCAAAAAAAAAAGAAGCAGTTAAAGTTTAAATATGAATAGTGTTTAGGTATCAATTATTCTTTAATGCATAAATTCATTATATATTAGAAGTATCCCAAGATCCTATTTTTTAGTTTGCCAAGTACGACGTCCGAGTCAAGCATCAACGCCCATGTACTGACGCATAGCCACATGGACAGTGGCAAAACTTATGAACTGTCGAGCCTCAAGGGACAGCCATGAGACGATCTACACATGAAAGAATAGTTCCTCGGCTTGAATTTTTTGAAAAGCCCTAGAAAGCTTGAAAAAAAATCGAGAAGCACAGGGGTTAGGCTTTGTTATTTTTTGCAGTGTCCAATCGGGTTAGGCTCGTGTCTAAGCTTTTTGGCCGGTCTTTTTTAGGCTCGGCCCAAAGCCCGACTAGGGTTTGAACATGCTTAAGTACATGCAAGATATTTTCACAACCAAGGAAATTCATAGTCCTGTTTTGGTTGGATAAATCCCTTGCAACGCATGGACATTCTACTAGTTTAAATAAAATAACCACAAGCCTTGTTAACACTATACTCCTTCATAAGAGTACAAAACTATAAACAATTTATCTCCAAAGCACAAACAACAATTGTGAGCATGTATGGCAAAATGAAGTCAATAGATTAAAAAAAACTATTTCTACTGTGATATAATGCAGATCAATTTGCGGAGGGGCTGCATATCATTAAAATGGTCATCCTATACTTACATTATTTGCGCAAAGAAATGACAATATATTTGTACAAACCCCCATCCCAAAACATACGTAATCGGCCACTATCCTACAGAAATGTAGGTGGTGTTTGGATTTGTTACAGCCCACCCATCTAAAACAAATTATGATGGTACATATTATTTTCAGTGAAGCGGCATAACATTCATGTGGTCAGCTTTCTTCTTATATGTCAGTATGCCACAACTGCCCACTGTTACCAGAGACAAGTAGATGCTGGGCTTTGAATACGATGATCACACGCACACAATGAGTGGTAAATGCAGATGTTAGAACTTCGAAGTCATGACATAAACTTAATGGCCAGCAAGTTATCAAGTATCTGTTAGTTAATAGTTACCAAGTTATCTTTAAAAATTGATTGGACCACCCATATTAGGAGCATTTGATCCATGTAATTGCTTTAAGCAATGAATTAACATCATCTTTAGTCTGAGTCTCTTGTCTGCACTATTCAGAACCTTTGTACATCATTGCCAGGCGGCCAAACAAATATCATCACACAAGACAGATCTAACACAAAAATACCCATTTGAACCTCATGTATGCCGTTGCAATTTTTTCAAATTTTCCGTGAGGGTACTATCAGAGTTTGTCTTGAGATAGAGGGTAATCTGATGGCCCTCACTAGCAGCTCCAATTTTTGTACAAGAAAAATGTATACAACATCTATCTAGCAGTATCATTTGCCCAGCACTGTTCAAAAAGCACAGAAAGTGAAAAAAAAGGAAGAGGATGCGACGAAAATATATAAATGTAGCAAATGTGCAAACAACACAGCATGCAGGATTAGGATATTTATGCAAGCCCACCATATAATTTATTACTACTTTTGTTCTCCTAGAACTAATATCAATGCGATATACAGAGAAAATAAGCAATGCTGCTGTGGCTATGGCATGTTAATGTATGATCTAATTGTTTAAGCAGATAACAGTAGTATGTGCTTCAGCACAGTTTCTGTGCAGATATTGCTCCCACGCGCATGAGATACCACCAAGCGGACATGTGGCACAGTTTTCCAGCTCTCACCAAGAGCTGCATGGGAGCTCCATTCCCAGCAGCCATATGGTTGGGTCCGGATCCCCTGGAGTTGGGGCCAACTTCACCGATGGATTTGGCCCAATCTCAGACACCTCACCTTCTTCTAATTAACCCCCTTAATTAGGTTAATTTGGAGGGAAAAGTACTTATCATTTTACCTTTTCCCTCCATAAGCACGACTGTACTCCTGCCAAAAAGATCTCTTCTTCCCCAAACAGCCTTCCCTGTCTTGTTGCTGATCTCTTCTCCCCAAAATAGCTTCCCGTTTTCTACTGATGGCGGCAGATCCAACACAAATTTCCACATGCAAAAAGAAGAGAATCACATTGACATCAATGGGGATATGCACACCAGCATGGAGCAACATTGGACACTGAAGGAAGGTATAGTTTTTGATACTACAGATGAAGCATGGAATTTCTAGGTCAATTATGCAGGAAAAGTAGGATTTGATGTTCGCAAATGTTATGCAAATAAGAAGGATGGAGTTGTGACATCAACCAGATTCTTATGTGCTAAAGAAGGCCAAAGAAAAAAAGACAAGCATGATGATCAATACAAGTCTTCCCGAGCTGGGACAAGAACAAGGTGTAAAGCATGAATGTGTGTCATCTTTTATTTGAAATGATCACAGTGAGGGAGGCCCCCACGGTATATAAACCAAAGAAGAGTTATGTACACAGAAAAGGAAAAAGAAGAAGAAGAGGTTACAATCGATCAATCCATAATTGAAGCCAAGGTCTATGATCTATCTTGAGACTAATTAAATGTAAGCTCAAATCATTTTTCAGATTGCGCCTCCAAGCGACCAAAGGCAGAACCCCATTAAAAATCAGTCCATTGTGCTCTTTCCAAATATTCCAAGCGGCAAGAAGAAACACCTCCATGAAACAGGGCTGCATAAATAATAATCATAGTGGAAATCAAGATCCTGACGCCAAATGAACCCCAAGAAATTCTAGCAGGAAAGACTGAAAGGGCAATCAAAGAACAAATGATCTCTCGTTTCCCTCAGATTAAGGGAGCAAGTTGAACAGGTGATCGTTGCATTAGGAGGTTTGCAATGTTTTCTTTCAAGCAGATCCCTTGTGTTCACTCTGTCCATGAGAAAAAGCCAACCGAAAACTTTAATTTTCATATTTAACTTGCTCATCCAAATCCAGCTTAAAGTAGATGTCGGGGAGAGTGACCAAAAGTTGAGCTTATAATATTTCTGGGAAGAATAATTGTCATTTCCCCAAATAAAAATCCAAGAGTCCGGCAAACCTGAGAAATGCAGTTCTTCCACTTCCTCCTGTAGCAGCTTGTATTCTTCAAAAGCTTGTACTGACAGAGGCAAATGAAATTGATCCTGTGGTTCTCGCTGAATGAAAGCATAAACCGAGTCATTCTTATTTTTAGCAAAAGAGAAGAGCCGTGGATATGCAGTTGATCGAACTTTCCCACCCCATAGATCATCCCAAAATAGGACTGACAAGCCATTTCCAATAACCGGCCTTGCAATTGCTCGAAACAAAAGTTCAAATTGAAAAACGTCCTTCCACCAGAAAGATCCACAGGACAGAGGATTGATAATATGTATTCCAGATCAAATGAACCCAAGGAACATCGGCTCTGCTGTAAAACTTAAGCAAATGCTTCATTAGAAGGGCTTTATTCTGAACCTTGAGATCAATAATACTCATTCCACCTTTGTCATTTGGTCTACAGATCTTACCCCAAGTAGCCAGAGATTTCTTTGTGGAGTTTAGATCACTGCCTCTCTAAAGGCAATGTCTCCTAGCTCGATCAATTGTATCAATTACTGAAACGGGGAGAACTAAACTGCACATAAAATAAGTTGGCAAGGAAGAGAGCACAGAATTGACCGGAGTTAATCTGTCCCCATAGGAGAGGAATGATGAGCTTGCAGTTAGCCTTCTCTCAACCCTGTCTGTTAAAGGAGAGAAATCAACTACTTTTGGCCTTGTTGTTCCAAGAGGCAAACCCAAATAAGTGAAAGGCAGAGTACCAATAGTGCAACCAAAAGTTGAGGAAAGGATCTAAGCTCTTTCATCAGACAGGTTCAAAGGAATCATACAGGATTTATGATAATTGACTTTAAGGCCAGTTGAAGCAGAAAAAGAATTCAGCAGAGATTTCAAAGCCAGCAACTGAAAACTTGAGGTCTCCATGAAAACCAATGTATCATCTGCATACTGGATTATAGGGAAATTAACATCTCCCACAGAAGGAATTGGAAGACTGAAAACACCTTGTTGATGAGCTCGATTAATGATGGACTGCAGTAGGTCTGCCCCCAAAGCAAATAACAATGGGGAAAGAGGATCCCCCTGTCTAACAGCCCTTTTGCATTTAAAAAATTTCCCCTGAACTCCATTCAACAAAACTGTAGTGGAGGCTGACTGAAAAATACATTCTATCCATTGAACCCACTTTTGAGGGAATCCCAAAGCATGCATTACCTGAATAATGACAGAATGTTCTATAGTGTCGAAGGCTTTCTTAAAATCAAGCTTCAAACAGAACTATTTCTTTCTTTGAAAGGTTACACTGGTGAATGTATTCAAAAGCCCAAGCAAGACATTCCTAAATAGACTTACTCTTTATGAAACCATACTGGTTCTGGTGCACCAAAGAGCACATTTTCTTTTGTAACCTATCATCCAGTATTTTACAAAGCACTTTAACCGTTGTGTTCATCAATGAGATGGGCCTAAAATCATTTGGTGTCTGTGGAGCAATCTTCTTAGGTACCAGGGTTATGTAGGAGAAATTTACTGCCGAAAGATCAACCAAATGAGCATGAAAGTCTGCACAAAGTCTATAGAAATCTTGAGAGATTATAGGCCAGCATTTTTTAAAAAACACCCATTAAAACCATCCGGCCCAGGAGCCTTGTCTGCTGGCATTAACTTAACCACATTATCCACTTCTTCAGTAGTAAAAGGCTCACATAAAGAAAGAAGGCTGTGGTCACTTTGAAAAAGATCATGCAGATCAAAAACCATCTGTGGATCAACTGTGACCCCTAATCTATTCCTGAAGGAAGTCTAAAGAATTGCAGCCTTGCCATCATGATCAGACACCATCTGAATTTGCCAAGGATGTAATTACATTATGTCTATAACGTTCAGTGGCCATTGCATGAAAGAATTTGGTGTTGTCACCACCAAGTAAAACCTTTCTCTGTGTAAACCTCTGTTTTCAATATTGCTCCTTCCAAGATAAGAGATCAGACAATCGTTGTTTGACAAGAAGTCGAAATCTCAATCAGGTACTGATAAAAGCCTCAACTCTTCCAGAGAATCATGAAACAAAATTGCTTTGCTACAGCCATCAATTGAAATATTTAACTTCGAGAGTGATGAGGACATCAATACTTTGGATGCAGCCACGCCACCAGAAGATCCAATTCAAGGTCCTATTACTCGCGCCCGTGCACGCCAACTTAAGAATCAGGTGAGTTCCTTTTTGAGTTCATATTTATCTTATGATTACCCTGGATATGCGTGCACTCTTGTTTTGATTAGGAATAATGGAGAGGACACAAAAGGAAGGGGATTCGCGTGGGCTGGATTCGGACAGCAGGACAATACCAAATTGTGACGGCTTCTACGACTTCATGTGGAGTCCGATTCGGGCATTCAAGCACTTGATGGAAAGCTTACGAAGTCTATTTTCATATGGATCCGGAATCACGGTCATATCTTCTCTGGATCGGCCGCAATAGTCGTTTTAGTTCGGACACCTTTTGTCTGAGTCGGTCTGCGTCACTTTATTTGGGCCCAGTGGGCCGTGTATCCAGTTGAGTCCATTAGGGACGCGTTTTAGGGTTAGAGTACGCCCCCTTAACCCTTGTGGACGTCCTCTATCCCTTTATATACCTTTAGCCGCCGTCAAGAACAATTGGGTTTTGTTAGATTGAAAGTTAGCCACGTGCTGCTTCCTTGTAACTACGCATCCGGCTAGGATTCCTGGTTACATGTTCAGAACCCCAACTTTTGTGAGTTAATTCAGATTCTCTTGTCAACTTGTTCTTGCTAGTTCTCGATTGCTTGCAGGAACCGGTACCCTCGTGGTTCGGTTGATCGTGCTCCGCCAAGATCACGAACAGCCTCTGGAGTGGGTGTAACGATCGCTAAGGCGCAACGGTTCGCGGACAGTTGTAGTCGGGTCGCCAACTTCCTATCCAACCAATCGATTTATCCCTCTCATCGAAAGATCGGGACACCTGAGAGCATATCAGAGAGAGTAGAACTCCATTTCCTGAGATGCCTTCTGAGCTGTTTAAACTTAAAAGAAATAATCTTTGCTTGATCAGTAAGATGGAAACCACCAGTCCAAGCCGACACTACTTGTTCCATAAAACCAATCTGATTCACCCAATAATTATCAAAACGAAATATTGAGGATTTTGGGATAGAAATAGAAATCTGCACCTGAATTGGTGCATGATCAGAAGAGATTTTAGAAAGAACTTGAGCAATAGTGTTGGGATATGTCAAAACCCAGGAAGCAGAGGTGAAAACCCAGTCTAGTTGCTCCAAAAGAGCATCTACTTGCATATTGCTCCATGTATAAGATCTACCCTTTAAAGGAATTTCAAGCAGGCTCAAAGCACTGATTACATCGTTGAAAATGAAGATATCATTCATATCAGCTCCTGGTTTATTTCTATTGCTTGGAGATCTGTAGAAGTTAAAATCACCCAAAATAAGCCAGTTTTGATCCGAAGCTATTTGGAGATCATGCAACCAGGCAATAAACTCTCCCCTTTGAGGGCCCGAGGAGGGACCATAAACATTAACTAACACCCATGTTTCTGCATTTAGCTTAGAAGTAAATTGAAGCACCAAGGCATGTTGGGTTTGCTCAAGCAGGACCACTGAAAACATAGAGCTACACCATCTCACAAAAACACCACCAAAAGCTCCAATGGAGGGAGAAAACTGGAAAGAACCAAACCATTTTGGAGCAAATTTATGCAGGAAACTATGATCAAAAGAAGACCTTTTAGTCCCTTGCAGGCAAAAAATAGCACAAGAACTCCAATTTTCATCCTCACTGCTTGGCAACGATCATCAGAGTTAAGACCTCTAACATTCCAGCACAACACATTCCAATTTCTATGAAAAGTACTCATTTAAACAAAATAATAACAGAGTACCAAACTCGAAGCATAGCAACGAGAGACAGGTTCCGGTCAACAGAGAAAATAAATTCCAGCAGAAGCAGCCATTATATTCCAAAGGACTAAAGCATGTTAACAGCCTGAGACACAATGCCAGGCCGACAAAATATAGATGGAAGTTCTATCATGGAGCACGGGAAGGAACTAAAGCATTCTTCACAGGGACACCCTGGGAAGTCAGAACCTCTGCAGAAACTTCAGATTCAGAGAAGCCACACACATCTACACCAATCTGTTGTAGCAACTAGATGGAGCACTCTGAAGGGGGTTCATCAGCTTCGTCATCAGATAGGTTTGTGTCAGCAAAATCCTGTGGCAGAGGGTTGAGAGACAGTAGGAGTCCACTCTCATCAGCTAGAGCTTTGAGCTTTTTACGCTTTTCCCTCTTGGTTTGCCCACACCTTGCCTTGGATCAGGGCCCATAAATCCATCATTTTTAGCACTTAATCTGCTACTGCAATGTCTTCCTGTATCTACCAGCACCAAACTCTTGATCTTTCTCTTCCCCTTAGTCAAGGAAGGCAAAACTTGACTTTCCTAGTGAAAGGGATCAGATGGAAGAACAAAATCATCATCAGGAGGGATCATTTGTAGTGGTTCAACAGAAAATGCTGAACAAACAGCCCAACCATCTTTGGCTTTAAGTAAGGATGTAACTAACAGAGCAAAATGGATGACCTGAGCTGAAATAACACCAAAGAAGAGGAGCATCCAACATCTGAAACAGGTGGCATATCATGAAACATCCTGAAGATAGAGAGCAACCACCAGTATTGAGGAAAAACGACAGAACTTGGCATATGTTGCCGCAGCTCCAGCTAAAAAGAATGCTGGGAAACATCAAGTTGATTGGCTGAAGCTTGCTCAGAGATCCCACTGTGGTTCTGCTAACCCTCATTATTTTCATTCATATCTTCATCTTCAAAGTTAGGTATACCCTGATCAGGATTAACTGGAGGCCAATCATTAACAGGTGGTGGGGCAGGAATATGATTAACAGGAGGCAAGTCTTCATCAGGGGGCTGGAGATCTGCCAAGTCACCCTTAAGAGCAAAGACAGAAACAGTCCAAGAACGACTGACACCACCAAATTCAATAAACTTTTTGATGACGATCCTCTCCGGAATTTCTTCTATAGAGGTATAAATAGCCTTTGCCAGGACCCTCCCTCTGAACCGTGGAACCATTGAACCAACAGAGCAGTCTACCAAAAGTCCCCACAGCTTGGGCAACTATCACATCTGTCTAGAAATCTAAAGGAAAGTCCAAGAACATAACCCAACCTTCTCTGTTAGGCGGTGAATTACGACAAGTAGAAGACAGATCATGATTGACAAAATGAAGCATGAACTGATCATTAACATTGTATGGCCCCCCTAACACATGAGCATCCCGAAGCAAGGCAGAGCCCAAACAAAAATAAGCGAAATCAGTTGCATGGCGACTAGAATCAAGAACATGAAAGCCCAGAACATTCTGCACATGATTCACCGCCACTTGAAGAACTTGCTCATACAACTGAGGATCAACGGCTGGCTCAATAACTGCAACAGCAATACCTTCGTGAAGATGAGGAGGATCATCAGCAAGCACCAAATCTGCCCAGGAAGCCGATGTTGCCATGCTGCATTGAGGTGCAAAGTTGGAGGCAGAAAAGGAGTGGGATCCGGGTTCACAATCGCCATTGCAGTACTGCAGATTGGATTAGGGGAAGATGAGGGGACCGAGGGGAACGTTTGATGCTCAAACGGAACAGAATCCACAATAACAGGAAAGGTAGAGCTAACATTTCCCGTAAGAGGTGCATAGGGCACAACTTGAATAAGAACGGCCCCTCCTCAGCCTAAGCAGGCCGAGCAAGAGAAGAGCTAGGCCCAGCACCAACCCCATTCACAGATTTAATCTGTTTCGGCCGCCAAACCTTATTGGAAGAAAAAGGCCCAATCCAACAATGATCAGCCACATGATCCAAGCGTTTGCATTTAGAGCAACGATATCCGGCCCCACACATAGACTGATCATGGCCCAACAACAAGCAACGAGCACAACGGATTCCATCCGACTTATTCAAATGGGTGTCATCTTGGATAGGAAGACCAACAAATATCAGGTTCATGACTTTGTGGCAGAGCACAACCATCCTTTTTATCTGCCAGAAATAGTCCACTTGATCTCATCACAACACAAGATATCTGTAGTGGATGCTATTGATATTGATGCCGCAGATAATGCAGGAATTGCTACAAAAGCAGCCCATGACTTTGCCGGACAACTAGTTGGTGGAAAAGAAAATCTTGGTTTTACACTTCAAGACTGCAAAAATTACTTGAGGAATAAACATCAAAGTAGCCTACAATATGGTGAGGCAGGAGCACTGTTACGTTATTTTCAGCAGCAAGTAATTGACAATCCATCTTTTCAGTATGCCATTCAATTAGATAGTGAAGAGCAGATAACAAATATATTCTGGGCTGATGCAAAGATATTGATTGATTATGCTTTATTTGGTGATGTTATTACCTTTGACACTACATATTCCACAAACACACAAGGAGTTTAGGCCGTTCGGAGTTTTTGTTGGATTTAACCAGTTTTGAGAGGTGGTGATTTTTGGTGCTGCTCTGTTGTATGATGAAACTGCAGACTCCTTCAAATGGTTATTTAAAACTTTCCTAGCAGCACATAATAAAAAGCACCCCAGAACCATTTTTACTAATCAGGACCTAGCAATGGGAAAAGCTTGGTCAGGTTTTTACGGATGCATCACATGGTTTGTGTTGTTGGCATATAAATCACAATGCAATAAAGCACGCAAGCTCATACAATGATGGGCCAATAATTTTGTAGCACATTTAATCATACTACAATTTGATTTTTAGGAAGTTGAGGTGCCAAATAATGTCCTGTGATGAATCATGATGAACCAGTAGAAGAATGCGAGCCATATGAGAGTAACACTAGTTTCACACAGTTATTGATTGTAAGTTACAGCTAGAATTTTCACATAGTTCTACAAATCACATATTTGGTTTCTAAAATATTTGTGTTGTAACATGGATCATGGGATACTAATTTACCTTCATCGCATATTGCTCCTTTAGATAACAGAAACTACAACCATGTAAGATTTTTATTCTCTGTTATCTAATGACCCAAAACTGTTATAGGACGATAGACATATAATCGATAAAGAACAAAGATCAAACATAGAGGACACGAGATTTTAACGTGGAAAACCCTCACAAGATGGGAGAGAAAAACCACGGGCGCCAGCCAGCAAAAGTCTTCACTATATCAGGGTGAGGTTATAACGCCGAACGGCGGCATACAAGAAGTATATATATCGGTGGAACCCTGGATGGGTTATAATCCCTCCCAAGCCTCCTGGTGACGGGCCGAAGCTGCGCTCCATCCCAGGTCGGCCTCTTGTAACTGGATTTGGATCACAATTCAACAAACTCCACCTTGAGACAAATTCCTTCTTGTAGCATTAATCAAGCCTTCATCCTGAACACAACAAAGAAACATACTTTCGGCGCCAAATAGCCTCTTGGGCTAAACAGCTATACCAACTAAGCTTGAGCAAAACTCAAACTTAGCAACAGGAACAGACTTTGTCATCATATCAGCAGGATTATCATGAGTACTAATCTTGCATACCTTTAGCTTACCTTGCGCGACTACATCGCGAATATAGTGGTACTTGATTTTAATGTGTTTTGTCCTCTCATAGAACATCCGATCTTTAGTAAGATAAATTACACTTTGACTATCACAAAACAGGTTAATGCAAGAATCAACTCCACAAAGCTCAGCATATAATCCTTTCAATCAAACAGATTTCTTACAAGCTTCAGCAATAGCCATATACTCAGCTTCAGTGGTAGACTGGGCAACAACAGGCTATAATGTTGCCCTCCAACTCACAGCACAACCACCAATGGTAAAGACATAACCTGTGAGGGACCTTCTCTTATCTAAATCAGTAGTAAAATCTGAATCCACGTAGCCAACAAGTCCCTTGTCAGTCCTTCCAAACTTCAAGCAATTATTTGCTATACCTCCAAGATACCTGAAAATCCACTGAACAACCTTCTAATGTTCTTTTCCAGGATTAGCCATATATCTACTAACCAAACTTATAGCATGAGATAAATCTGGACGGGAGCAAACCATGACATACATCAAAGAACCAACAACACTAGAACATGGAACAATGGACATGTACTCTATATCCTCATCAGAACTAGCACATTGTAAAGCTGATAATTTGAAATGAGGTGCAATAGGAGTATGAATAGGCTTAGCATCGTGCATGTTAAAATGATGAAGAACCTTCTTGATGTAGCTTTCCTGACCAAGAAATAACAAACCAGATTTTCTGTCTCTAGTAATTTCCATACCTAGTATTTTTTTAGCAGCACCAAGGTCCTTCATGTCAAACTCACTACTCAACAGTTTCTTTAAAGTAGTGAGTTCTCCCTTGCTCTTGGCAGCAATCAACATATCATCAACATATAACAACAAGTATATAGGTGATCCATTAATAAATTTAATGTATACACAGCTATCATATTCAGACCTCTTAAAGCCATGTGACAACATAAATGAATCAAACCTTTTATTTTATTGACGAGTAGATTGTTTCAAACCATATAAGGATCTTTTCAACTTGCAAACATAATCCTTCTTACCAGGCACTATGAACCCTTCTGGCTAGTCCATGTATATCTTCTCCTCAAGCTCTCCATGCAAGAATGTTGTCTTCACATCTATCTGCTCAAGCTCAAGATCATGCATACAACAATACTAAAGAAAGTACGGGCGACGGGCCGGAGCTGCGCTCCGTCCCAAGTCAGCCTCTTGTAACTGGATTTGGATCACGATTCAACAAAAACAACCATAGTATAGTTTGTCCTCATCACTTCTTATTATCTGTAGGACACAACTTTTGCTCAGAATCAACAATTTAGTTTTGCCCCGGCATACAATTTTGAGGGGATACATGGGGTTCCTTCATCAATTCCTTCAGTGAACACAAAACTACAGTAACGTATGTTTTTACTATCCATTTTATTTCTGAAGGCACAAACAATTTCATTGTGCGTGCTATTTAGATCTTAAATATTTTTCCATATTTTATCAACAGGAACCAAGTATTGTTACATATTGTTAGAAATATACCCTAGAGGTAATCATAGAGATGATCATATTTCATTGTATACAAGATATTTATTTATATATTGAATATCCATGAAAGGCAACTTGTATTGATTGGCAATTATGTGAATTGTTTGTGAAACTCTTTACATGTATGGTTATTCTAAAGTTGTCCCTATTTGAAGTTGAAGACTAGCACATGTTTCACAAGTCATGGACATAGAGAAAACTAATAATGTGGACTTATGTATGACATGATGCTGGATCGACCAGACGTGAGATATTGTAATCTTTTTACACAACGTGTATGCTTTGTCCTTAGTCCTGAGATTGTCGTATGTTCTCAAGATGTGAATCGACCTACTCAGGGGGGCTATCAAACACTAGTCCGTAACTGGGTAGTTATAAAGGTGGCTTTCGGGTTTGTCATGAAGCATGCTGTGAGACATGGTCAATCAAGATGGGATTTGCCCCTCTCTATTTGAGAGAGATATCTCTGGGCTCCTCGAGTGATCGGATCAAGAAATGCATGGCCGTGCTAGGTTAAGTGTTAACCTATTTAAGGATCCAACTCACAACATCGAGAAAGAGAGGTCAGCTTGGAGCTAGGCCACATATTATGAGGTAAAGAGAATAGCTTGTACATGACGTTGTGATGGTTCGTCTGATATGATCTTTACGTGCGCATAAGAGTTGACACGTTTTGCTAGAGGCCGCTGTCAACAATTGGACCGAGTAGGAGTACTTGGGCCATGCCTATGTGTACGTGAACCCATAGGGTCGCACACTTAAGGGGCTGGAAGCCTAATTCGGATAGGATATGAATTAGAGAAGGCTTAGGGTTACTAATGGGCCTCGGATTCGGAAGCGCATTGGAACGCCTATATAATGAGGGGTGGGCGCGCGTGTCGATGCGTGTGCTTGACACGCGGGGATCCGAGGGACCCCTTTTTGGTTCGGCACAGGGGTGCGGTGTCAAGCCTAAGTCAAGGAGAATAAGAAGATGAGGAGGACGGAGGAAAAAAATTAACTCATTGACACAGATGGTTTATACAGGTTCGGGCCGCTGGGAAGCGTAATACCCTGTTCCTGTTCTTATTCTTGATATGGTGGATGAACTACAATGTTTGGTATGACGGCCTATACCTTTTCCATCTACTAAGGGTTGGAGTGGATGACTGAACTGAGTGATGATCTCCTAATGGTCCAACCCTTTCTACAATGGATTTGGGCCTCCTTTTATAGGAAAAGGGGACACCACAGTAGTCCTAGACCTTCTCACTCCCACGACGGTGGCACGGAGTGGTTTCTGCTTCGTCTTGTCAGGGGTCACGCCCCGCTCCTACTCCCGTTGCCACATCATGGGGGTTGGTGAAGAAAATGAGGCGGCGAGGCCATCATGCTGCTGACGAGTGGCGTGGTCAACCTACCTACTTCCAGGGGGCCTACCTGTCAGCGGGCCACCAACTGGATTAGGGGTGACGTCAAGCCCCCAACCCTTGCTCTCTCTCGCCCATGCGACCGACCAACATATTAAATGCGACGGTGACCGGCTGTGGAGAGAGGCGTGGGCGGACTAACCGCACGGTCAGCTCGCGGTCACCATTGAAGACTCTCTCCCACTGCCCACGAAACGGGCAAAGGGGGTGATGATGGACTGACAGCCGCATCTCATATCGCATTAAATGCGACGGGGCGGTGCCAGGCCACTCTGATGTAGACTAGGGTTCCCGATCTTCCGAAAGGTTCTGATAACCAATGATTTGGGCGGAGTCGCAACACACGTCGATCCGGCTTCTTGAGCCCCGCAATCGCAGCACCACGTCTCCTCTGGTTACCACCCGTGCCGGAACACAGATGGCCTCGCCAAGAAGGCTAATCCCTGTTTGCGAATCGAAGAACACAAACAAGAACGAGATAGAAAGCAACCGAAATTGCAGATGAATGATTAAGCTCACGAGTTGGGGTCTTACAAACCGATCAACGGCGAAACTGTTCTTGACAGAAATAATCTAAGCAAAACCCAACCCTAACCTAGGCGACGGCTACTGATATATATAGGTTAGGGTCGCGCAAGACCCCCTAGACGCGTCCCTATTGGACTCGGACACGATACATGGCCCATAAGGCCCAAAGACGGTGACGCAGCACCGGAACAGATTCGGAACGTCAACTTGTTTGGACGATTCCCGTTGACTCAGAAGGAATTTGGACGTGGGACCAGAACCATTGGAAAGGTTATCTTCTTAGCTTTCCAACCATATAAAGAACGCCTCAATCCGAGCACGTATGCGACCGGGGCGCCCGTTTTAGTGCAGACTGGTCCTAGAGTCCGAACCGTGGCCGAAGTCGAATTGGTTTGGGCCTCCAACTTGACTTGGACGTCCCTGACGATCCTCCATGCCTCCAAGCATCCCTCCAAATGACTCCATGTCCTCTCCATGATTTCTAATCATAATACAATCGTTAGGTAGCAATCCATTCTCCAAATCATATAAATAAGAACGTAGGAACGAATTCACCTCTAAATTTAATTGTTGTGCGCGAGCTCTAGTGATTGGACCTTGAACATCCAACGGAGGTGTATTGTGTGCATCGGAAAGAGTGATGTCCTCATCACACTCCCATCGCATTAAATGGGGTGGTTGGCAGCTGGATCCATTCCGGCGCATCTCTCGTCCGAGAGGGGTGCGGGTTAAGGGTGCAGAGGTCCGGGTGCCCCCGAACCCCCGTGTTATGGAGGGAGGGCCTCCGGGCAGTCCCCTGGTCATGTCCCCTTGGGATGGCCATGTGGCCACTCGTGGCCCAAACCTCTGTAGTCTCTACGTAGCGTGTTTTTCATGCACGGTAGGACAATGGAGGTGCACTCCTCTGCCCATATATCATGATACCCCGGGCCCATATCACCGCTAGCGCGGATTAGGGTTACCCTCATCGGCAGCCGCCAATCACCCACACCCACGCACGCCTTCATCGCCCTCATGGACCTAGCAGTCCGGGGCGCGAGCACTCTCCTCTCTGTACGTGTGGATACCCCGAAGGTGCTGCAATCTGCAGCACAAGGACGAACCGCACATGAGGACATGATCGAGGAGGAGACATTGACCAACTGCACAGCACTGTAACCACGACGCGTTCGTCTACATCGAGACGGTTCCGTATCTTCCACGCGTCTAGTGATAATCCCATGATCTATAACAACAGTAGTTCCAGGTTAGTAGTTCCAGGTTTATGGGATATAAATTTTTGAATTGCGGTAGCATATCCTCCCCATAACCCTACACCTATAATCAAAATCATTATCACGCTGCACGCAACATGGAATGGCCGAAAGGACGACCAAACCAATTTCCATGACACTGGAATACAAGTTTGATCATACTATAGCACTTTCTTCTAGAAAATTAGATGATATCGCCCTTTACCTCTTTTTTTTGAATGAACGATGCTATTGACTTTCACAGTTTTGTTTTAATACTTAATTCCACATGCATCTTTATATTGCAGAACAAAAACAATGAAGCAATGAAATATTGGTCCTTGCATACGTTTCTCAGATTGATAAATGAATATTAATTCAGTGATAGAATGCAAGGTATTGTAAAAACGATAGGCACATGTTTGCTTGTACCTTTTAGATTCATCTTCTTCCCTAGTTTTCATGAAGGCTTCCGCTCGAGGTAGTGAATGACTGAACATAGGAACATAGAGAGGTGGATCCTTTTCACTAGTCTGGTCAACCTATACTAGAAATTATTTAGCAATCCTCTATAACTTGATAAGTGAAGAACTAGTGACTGCTTATTCTAAAATCCCAATTGCCTACTGATGCTGCCCATATGCCTTGACTATCCTCTATACAAGTTTTCTTCTTGAATAATAAGAAACTTTTCAGTACTGGATTTGAAAATTATCGATAAGAGTGAAAGGGGCTGTAGCCTAGCGGATACAGTGCTCAAGTAGCACCAATAGGTCCTGTGTTCGACTCCCCAAAGGAGCGAATTTCAGGCTTAAATAAAAGAAAAAAATACCTATACCGCGGGAGCCTCTCCTGCTGTTTTCGGTAAAAGAAAAGAAATATCGATAAGACAAAGGAACTAGACTATTCTTGACTAACCATATTCTAAGGTTTTAGTCTGATTCCATGCTCTCTAACCATCTACTATAGATAGTCTGCTTTTACAATATATAGTTCTTATTAACTTTAGGACTTCTCGTACAAAACATATTGCTACTTGCTCCCTATACTTTCCTGAATGCTAATCTAATATACTAATACTCTTAACACTTGCTGTTGGAACTTGAGGCTAAATTGTTTAAGTTACAACTATAGTCATGATCTCACTATTCATTTTGTATGATCATTGAATCTGGCATCAAGAAAACTAACGTTGTCCCATTTTGCTCTTCTGAATGCCAGCTTCTGAAATAATTAATCTGACCCAGAGTTACTCTTTTACCTCTCATTTAGATCTATACATGTCTCATTAGTAACACATGTATTTCTATAACTCAGATTATTAATATAGTCCTTTTTGCTGAACTGAAGATGCTTTTATTCATCTCTACTGTATGCCATTGCACAGACAATTTCTATTTCTACTATTCATGTACCATCAAGCATTATGTACTGATTTTATTTTAATTTTTTTGATAGAATTATTCAGATTATATTCGAAATCCCAAATCTTAAGATAATAATACTTATGGTTTCCGGATTCGACATGTAATCCCACAAGTCTCTTGTATATTAATATTTTCCAGGTCTATTGTGATCTTTTAATTACCTTTTTGATGCTTGTAATATGGCTGCTTATATGGTATGATTCTTCTTGTTTCTTGCTCTACTTCTCTTCCTCCTTGTCCAAATTTGGAGTAAATCCTTGGCTGTTGCATGTCTTCAGACTTATTTCTCCTGCTAATTTCAACAGGTGTTGGTGTTGTTGGTCCAGTTGCTCCTCTTCCTGGAACAGAAACACCCTTGAGCTGGAGCTCCTGCTCCTCATGATTTGGTTTACTCTCTGGTTGCTCAGCCGTGGTGATGTGCAGTGAACTGCTGATCACTACCTTCAGCTTGATCTATTCCCTATGGCTTCACTGTGAGTCCAGGTGGTTTCCTTCTCCTTCTACACTGATATTTCTTGGTTGTTTGGCCCTGGATGCTGTAGTTGAGATATTGATTCTTGATGGCTATCTCTCTTTCTCGATGGCATCCTCTCATCTTAAGTTAAGATTCCTTGGTTCTGATCTTGTAGTGACTATCTTGATTTGAACTCCCCTACTTGTGGCTCAAGAGCTAGTTTCTTGGTTCTAACTCCTTCTTGAACTGAACTCATGGTCCTTCTGGATATCAACGACCCCTTCTCCTACTCTCTTTGTGATTGCTCTCTCAAAGCTGCTATGGTACTAATACTGCTCTCTTGCGGCTGATCAAGTCTGATCCTCAAGGTTTTCAGCTGCTGTTGCCCTTCTTGACAGAGATTTGCAACTCCTACTTTTGCTAGTCTGCTTCTGCTCTACTGCCGTGGCTGCTGTATCTGTTTTCCCAGCCGATGACTTGGTCTGTGGTTTGGTTTGGAAGGAGTTTGACACCAAGAATCCTCTCTCTAGTGAATTCTATACTAGTTCTGATTCACCTGCTTGGATTGAGATGAATGCATAGGAGATTGACACCTAGGCAATGCATGCCCGGTGGAGATAATTATGGAATTTACTGAATTTCAATTGTTGAGAGTTTAGTAAAATTGATATATACTAGATGAGTGGCCCATGCTTTGCAATGGGACAAAAATATCTTGTATCTACATGCAAGTTAAGATAGCATTTCCAAAAGAAAATCCGCAAAAAGAAGATATATAGCGTTATCTTTATTCAATAGAAAATATATAATCAATAATGTTGTGTGACACCATTTCAGAATTTCAGGTATGCAAACAAGTTATATCATGATTTCATGGAAGCTGGAAGCATACACAAAATGTTGGTCCATTTGAGATGATCACAAGCTGAAATGTTTCACAGGACACAAAATGCATATAACCATCTCCTGTTGTAGTGGTGAAACTTCCATTTACCTTAAC
>CM002487.1:1602177-1616786 GCA_000325765.3 Leersia perrieri | reverse complement strand
TCAGATTGACGGTATCTTGAAATAAATACACACAGGGCATCGTCATCTTCTCATCCACTTTAATTGTCACAGTGGATCCGTAAAAAATATATGCAAGATGTGGTGTCCTTCATCGTATTTTGCTTATAAGTGATGGCAGGAGAAGGCTGGACAGATTGATTAATTGGCAGCATTCCTTTAAATCAATGTAGCTGCCCACAAAAAATATACTGAGGTTTATGTAAAACATAATTCCCATATGAGTAAGCAGATTGCTTATAAGATGACACTACGCAAGGACAGAATTTGGATAGTATTGCTTTTAATCCATGTTGCTGTCAAAAAAAAGAGGTATATCTAAAACACAATTCAATGTCCCAAAATAAAGTACTGCTTTTAATCCATGTTGCTGTCAAAAAAAATGAGGTATATCTAAAAAAAAACATGTAAAATCGAATCTAACTATCCTAATCCATGTAAAAAATCATTCTACGATGGTTTTGCTGTTGCTGCATGTTGTTGCCTGGTACTAATTAACGTACAAGAATGCAAAGAGCAGGCCTGCAACCAAAACAATATAACTGACCAACTGCTGAAGCACAAAGCTGATATAACACCATTGAAAATTCAAAATGAGGCATAGGCTTGATGATGTACAGTCCACTACAAAGCAATGTCGATCCATCAAAATTAAACACATGAAAGAATGACAATTACATTAGATGATCAGAGCACAGTAGTAGACTACTTAATTCACTCACCCAATCAGCATGCATAATTGTAAAATTGGCAGAGAACGTCATGAGAAACAACAAAATAATTAAGCTCTGTGAGTACACTGAAATTGGACATATCTTCAGGTGCCATCAAAACTGGGGAAGGCAACATTTTAATTGTTAACCAAATTAAAGTCCATCATAAGCAAACTAATAGCACAAACTGATACTGAACTAGTATACATGGAAATTATGTAGAAGCAATGGATCGCATGAGCCGGTGCACGATGGATCGGCGGCGTCGGCGCGAGGAAACGGAGTCCGTGGCGAAGATGGATCGGCGGCGGCAGGATCGGAAGCGGTGGTGTGAGGAAAAGGAGTTGGCAACGGATTGGCGAGGGAGTGGTGGCGGCGCCGGCAGATCGGTGAGGAGGCGGCAGCGCCGATGGCAGATGGTCGAGGGGGCGCGTGCCGGTGGATCGGCGAGGGGGTGACGATGGGGTGAGGAGACGGCGACGCCGGCAGATCGGTGAGGAGGCGGCAGATGGTCGAGGGGGCGCGCGCCGGTGGATCGGTGAGGTTGTGACGATGGGCGAGGAGGCGGCGGCGGATCGGTAGGGCGATTCGGGCGGAGAGAGGATGGCGATGGCGTGCATGTGTGGGTGTGGACTACCGAAAAATAGGATTTCCGTTTAGATTAGGCACGCGTGCGGAATGAGAGTGGAATAGATCTCATCCATTAAACGCGGAGGTGGAATCCAACAAGAGATATCAGCCGTTCGATCTGGCAGAACAACAACCACCACTACACTCTTTTTAACTCTTTTTAAGTAGTAAAGATATTTCTCACTTTTACACTTAGGCACCTTAGGTTCTAATTAATTTAATTTCTTCTTGTGGACTTGTATACGGTGTATGAGTTGAATTAATGTTGTATACAATTACAGTGTGTAAATGCAATATATGTGAGATGTATACATATATGCAAGGCTTGCTATTAAATACTTTATTAATAGAGACCTATGGTTGCTCTAATTCCAATAATGCATGTATACTTCTCAATGACGTGTGTGACGACTACTGACTAATCCCTTGCTATAGTTCATGGCCGTCAACGTGGCAAATAAAAGTGGATTAAGGTATCTCACTCCTCACAAAGGCTATTTAAATAGTAATTCCAATTCACATTCACCTAATAGTCAAGAACTAAGCAAGATTGCTGAAGAACAACGAGAAATACAATACAAAGAAGATGTCCTAGCTGGCACTGTGCCTCGACCAACACCGCTCTCACCTCGACCAACACTGCTCTCAATCAGTGTGACCAAGTCAGATGCGTGACTAAGACTATAGCCAAAACTTGGGCTGTTACACCAACAGGCAACAGCCTTGCTGCCACATGTGGAGCAGAACATAAACAGGCCTGGAGTTACATAGACAGAATAAACAGCAGCGTGCTTCTTAATTGTGACATATAAGCTTAAAATCCTAGTTATTGAAAGCCAACCATGTCTGGAGAATGCAATTTAAGTGTATATCTACACATCAAGTGAAGAAAGACACCGGTTTCACCTATGTTTACCAGAGGATGATTGGCCGGTTATTTCAGTCAGCTAACCTTGGCGCAGGCCTCCTCCAAGAAGAGCGTCGATGTTGGGAATTCAGGACATGATGAAATCACAATCTGTAGTTTGCTTGTGAAATTATATATGAAACTAAAGTAATTTGCTTGTGAAACTAAAGTGATTTTGCTTGTGAAACTATGAAGCTAAAGTAATCCTCTCACCCGGAAAAGTTTGGGATGCCTACAAAAGCAGAAGGAACAAAAAATAAATCTTCCCAGCAGAGAGGTAGAGGTAATTTCCTATCGATATGAATAAAGAGGGAAATGATTACATTCAAGACGGGAGTACCCTTGAAGCCCCATGGGGAGGAAGCATTTGCTCTCTGTGACGTCCTTGAGCAAGTCCATTTCATTTCATTGAGAAGGCATTGCCCACCTTGTCGATCATCTTGGTTCTCCTGTACGCATACAAGCACAAAAAATACATGGCACATACACACACAATTGATCAGTAACAGAAAGCCGTGAAACCAAATAGGCTGACCTTCCATGTGCACTATCTCGTTCAGAGAGAACAGAATTGGTGGACTTCGCTCTCGATTAAGATTTGGAACAGGAAGAACAATATGAGGGGAACGAAATCAAGAAGGAGGAGGACTAACCCCTAAAAGCCGAGGATACTAAACACATAACAACAAGAATAAGTGAGAGATAAAACAGAAGGAACTCCCCTAAAAAAATAAAACAGAAGGAACAACGAGGGAGGCGGATAAGGTCCGGGCAAGCACCCTGCGGCGCCGCCTCCGCCATTAAAGAAAGACGCCGATTTGGGGACGGATGGCCTATTATTGGGTTGGGTACGCAAATCGCTGGAAAATAGCCCAATAGGCAGCGAGCAGGACGCATGCAGGCTGAAGCAAATCAGCCCATCAGTCCACAAATCGGCCCGTTGCCTTTTCTTCCCTGTCCATCTCCAGTTTCCTCTCTCTCTCCGACTTCTCTCTGAAACTATCGGTGGACGGCGCGCGGTTGCTGAGGCGATTCGCCGACTGGCGGGCGACGGCCGGGGCGCTGGGAGACGGGCCGACGACGGCTTCCAGGCTCAGGGCGGCGGGGGCGCAACGCCGCAAGCCCGCAGCGTACGGCGCACGGCGGAGACGGGAGGCCGGCTCTGCAGCGCTCGGCGGAGGGTAGTGGCGCCGGCCGCCGGGGCATCTTCTCCGATTCTTCGCCTTTCTGATTTCGATTTGATTACCAATTAGGTTCTTTCTTTCCTTCCTTCCCCTTTCTAATTTCTCAGCTCTCAGTATTTTATTACCAATTAGAAGCTTCTTTTGATTCGTAGATGAATAGGACTACTGGAGTAGATCAATAAAATCTTTCTTCCAAGTGCAATCCTCAAATGAATTATCAACCCAACCCAACAAACTGTACAAATAGATGACTCTCTAAGATCCTGGTTCAATTTACATTTACTGTAATTTGTTGTATGAATTGCTATGGGTAGCTTTAGCCTTCAATTTTGAGCCATATGCGTACAGAGATCCTGGTTCCGCCCCTGTTCTCAGAAGTAGTACTTTCTTCTGTTGTTACAGTACATTTTTTTTCCCCTTCTCGGAGCTAATGGAACTCTTTAGCTAGCCATGCTGTTTCCTTCCATTTCTTGCATACGGCCGATTCATTCTTCTTGACAGGAATATGGAGAGCTCTTTGGAATTACTGCCTTGATACTTAACTAATTACAACCACTACTATGCTTCACATTTCACACACATTGGACGAGATCTCCATCCCTTCTTTTGCCAGGACGGCCGAAGGTTGGCCATCCAATGTTATTAAGATTATAGGGAGAAAAAATTCTGTTACAATGTTCCTGACAGAATGCTGCCCCCTAGGCAAACAGAACCGAATTCGGTTACAATTGAGATTCCCATCCCAATTGGTTGTTTATGTGAATGATACGTCACATTTATGGTTTTTCTATGCCCTTGCCAATGCTCATTGCTTGAATGGTTCATTATTCCTCCTATTTCCATATAAACTGTGTTATCTCTTAGTTCTGCAGACCAAATGCCCCCCTAATATTAAAAGGGCAATGTTCCAATACATAACTCACCGTTTGTCACTCCATCTTATATAAACAGATTCACAGGTAGATTTCACCGTATCTGTTATGTCAGACCCTGGCAGGGATAGCAACATGCAGCAGCTCGTCCCAATATCACCACCACCAAAGGCTCCTTCTGGTGCCACTAGCAAGGAGCTGATGGTGGTGGATGGTACGGGAAAGACTTCAGGAGGAGTCAAGCTACGGGAAGATGAGGAGGACTTGGAGGTGAAGCTGAGGCGCATCATGGAGAACATCCCTGTCCGTGTCAGCAACACGTCTGGATCCTCTGCTGGTTCTGGATCTGGTGATTTCCACCAGGTAATGTCTGCCTCCCCCTGCCATTCTGTCTATGTACTTGTGTGTATGTTTTCAGATGATTGTAGTGATAATAAATTCTTTAGTGCTTGTTGCTATGAGGAAACCCTCCTTTACCTCAGTATTGATGGGCCTTTTTATGTCGATTAGCACACGACTTCAATGGACATGTTACTGTTTTAGTGATTTTCTATGTAGACTTATTTTGAGTTTGAAAAGATTAACTAAATTTTTATCGGTAATGTGCTTCAATAGTCTGTATATCAAACTGCCCATGGAGGTTTGGTTAAGTTTTATACAGAACTATTGAATTTCAGTGAGCAAGATAACCTACACCTGCTGCTTCTGACAGTAGTTGGCAAATTTGTGTATGTTGTTGGGAAGTTTGCAAAGTATGCACATACTTGATAAGACAATAACCAAACTACAAGATAATCTATGTGTATTTTGTGTATGTTTGTCTGGGCACTAATGGGAGTTACAAATTTCCATGAAATCGAGGGACCAAGGTATGATGAAAGGCTAAAACTCAGTTATGTTATTATGATACCTAAGGGCTGAACAGAGAATTTTCCTAATTTTAAGTTTTCTTCCTATATATAGGGCAGGGTGACAGGATGATTGATCCATCTGAAAAAGTCATTTTTTATTGGCTTCTGTGGAAACTATGCATTTTCTTGTGGTGCCATCATTTGGCTATGTGATAAAAACTATTCTAAATTTAAAATGAGACATTCTGCTACATATTTGTAGATGTTGATAGCATTTCATATTATAAAATTATTTAGTAACTGGGACAGATCTACACAAATAATTGACTTCACATATTGTAGGTTTGGAACAATCTATTTACTTGTGTATTCTATAGAGGATTCCCAACACATCTAATTAGTGAGCTAATTAACTGTAGTTTTGAGTCTATCCATCATCATTTGGAAATCTCGGTAATGTATGCCAGTGGATGAAATTTTTTTTTTATACAGAGTATGTAAGCATAGGGATCATATACTCATATGCTTATCAGCTGCTGAGCAGTAGCGGCATACTGCATATGCTGAATCACCTGACATCTAAAATAATAACGCCAATGTTTTCCGGATGTATCCGTGAGCAATGCAAATGACCATATCTGGATCACAACAGTTCTTTTTTTTAATATTGGTTTCAATGAATGGGTATATTATACTCTATATGAGGACAAGGCTCCCCTAGGTTTGGGCCAATTAGAGTGGATATCCCTATTTGATTGGTGATAATCGAACACGGTTATTGATTTTAGAACCTTGCTACTAATTGGTTAGGGTGGATAATCCTTATTTGATTAGTGATTGTATGGATACCTGTTACTGATTTAGAACCTTTGCTACTAAATAAGAAAGGGTCTGTTGTACATGCGTGTGTGCTGCATTCTCTTTCTAAGCTCAAGTCAATTGAGGAACATGCATTTCTGGTTATGCTGTTTATCTTGCCACTGAATAAAAATCACATTGTTTAACAGCAAGTGTTCTTCTGATAGTATCGGCAAATGAGGAGGAGGGAACATGATCGTCTAGCAAGGATGGATGCTGATTACCAGAAGCGGAAAGAGGTAGCGGAGTTTGAATTGCGTAGGGAGGAAAGGGTACAAGCAGCAGAGGAGCGGACTGCAAAGAAGCGCCTGAAACGCCAAAAAAAGAAGCAGCGGAAGAAAGAGAAACGAGCTAAAACTAGTAATGGTGGTGAAGAACCAAACAGAGGGGACTCATCTGGTGGTGATGAAGATTCAGAGGACGAAGATAAGCCATAGGCAAGTAGCACATCAATTGCATTTGAAGTTGCTAGACTACTGGTGAACATTTGAGATTACTTAGCTTTGGGCATGAATTAACATTGGCAGGCCACAGGTACCCTTGTAAAAGACGTTTTATCTTGGAAACACTCTAAGACGAGATAGCTTGTTTTCCGTTCTCTGATAATTTGTTATATATGGATGGATGAATAATTTCTGGTTAACTGTGTTTCTTTTTGTGTACTGTTCCTGTTGTGCCTTGTTTATCACCAAGATTCATGTAAACAATGATGCACAACCAGCTGGAAAAAATGTTAAGCACAAAACTGTATCATCAAGATTCCCGGAGAATTTACAAGGTAGGAATGATTCCTTGCAAAATATGGTTTCTCATCTTTTTCATGTATCATCTCTTCTGAAGCAGACCATCCATTGATGTTATCTGCAATTGATATTTCAGGAACTAAGGCTTCAATAAGCGCATTTCTCGCTGAGAAGGGTTGGCTACCCTTCTTGGCTGTAGCTATCTTTTATTGCAACTAGAACAGGTATTGGGAGTACTGGAGCATCAAGAGAATTTCCAGTTTCAGGTATTGCTTTGCTGGTCAGTTTTTGACTCGTGCTTGAAGACCAGGGGTGGGCATTTGGTCTAACCAAAGCTGTTTGGTTTTGCTCTTTGGTTATTGAGTGAAATTCGGTATTTTATGGTTTTCGGTTAATAGATAGAGATGACCGAATTACCGGAATAAATTCGGTTAGAAGTGACGACTCAACTGATGACCATACTTTTCGGTCTCAGTTAGTTTGGTTTGGTTCTTGCCAACAGGAATGGCTGAGGTTTTCTTTACTGCATGCACGCACGTCCTTGTATTTGGAGAAGGCAACAAGAAGGAATGATATCAATTTGGAAAACCTTCATGGGCACACCAGCATTGTATAGGAGATCTAAAACTGGCTAATAACATCAAATAGAGTTAGCCTTTGCAAATACTGATACACTGTTAGTTCTCTAGATCAATTGATGCCTGGAATGGTTGTTCGAGTTGTTTTGATAAGAGGTGAAAGGGGAGAGGTACCAGGAAGAGCTAGATCTAAATTAGGCAAACTAGGGACACTAAATTAGGGTTTTCTTTTCATACCCATTCTGGCTCACTAGCCACACATATATAGTAGCTTACAAGCGAGATTAAGGTGCCCGCTAATGCAATTTAGAGATAGGTTTGGCTTTAATAGCCTGATTACAGCACTGGAAGTTATAAAGCAAGAAAACGACAACAAAATGACGTAAACAGTGGTCCCTGTCATGTCTAGGTCTGTCACAACCGTGCGATCGCGCCAAGTGGTCTCTACTAGCCGTTGGATCCCGAAGTCGGCGAACTGTTGTCTTCCCTGCCGTATTCAGAGTTGCCACACAAGTGTGCTCATTTCTTTAGAAAATTCAGGGATAAGCTCAGTTCTCCATTTTAGATTCAGACCCTTGACACTGCCTCCTCCTTGAGTTCATCCTTGTCCTCAAGGATTAAATTCTGGAAACATAGCCTGGATGTAGTCGGCATCTTCCAACGTAGAGTAAGTTTTGCCACAATATCAACCATTGAGTCACAGCTACCCCATTCCTTGGTGTCATCCTTCTCTGCATGATAGCTGTAGGAGCGGTCTTGATCTGGCCTTCAGGCCCAATCACAGGTAGATTGGGTAAACGTATAGCATGAGTTCCTAGGTGTTTCTTCAGCTGACTTACATGAAACATAGGGTGTATATTCGCTCCCTTAGGTAATTGTAGCATGTAAGCTAGTTGCCAAATCTTCTCAAGTATCTAGGAAGGCCCATAAAACTATGATCTTAACTTTAAATAGATTAGCTGATGATATATATGCTGGTGGATATATCGTATCGTATAAGGTATTGCCTTGACATATTTTATTAGTAGAAACCCGATCAGAATATTGGACTTAACCAAGAATGTTCTAATCGGCATCTTATTTAGAATATTGGACCTAAGCAAGAAAATCTTAACTAAGATGAGCCAATGCCGATATGCCAAGGTTGATCTA
Source organism: Leersia perrieri (assembly GCA_000325765.3). Lineage (NCBI taxonomy): Eukaryota > Viridiplantae > Streptophyta > Magnoliopsida > Poales > Poaceae > Leersia > Leersia perrieri. The sequence continues at coordinate 1,608,280 of CM002487.1, read as the reverse complement.
TAATCTGACTATATGATAAGCGACATGAAACCGATGATCGTGTATATCGGACCTATCCAAAAAGTACCGATCGTCGATTAACATGAAGTTTGACGAGACATACCTACTGCCATAGTTTAAACCAAATCGATGCAGCATGACCCGAAAGCACAATCTCGTCGGAACCTAGCCGGAGCTAAGGGTGGCGATGCGCCGGAAATTGTTGTATTGTAAAAGTGTTGATCCCTATTCCAGCGCCTGGGCTACAATATTTGTACCCATAAGCAGCCGACTCCTACTTGCACATGGCATCATTGACTTAACATATGGGATTGTTACAAAAAACGAATCCAACTCCTAATTTTAGAAACTAGGACTCTGACAACTTGCACACCAAGAAATTAACAAACTTTCCTAATCTAGATACAATCAGACTCCTTATCCGATACGACTTAATGCGGCCCAACGAGGCACATGCTTCTGTTGACCTAATCTTCATCGGCCTCCGTCTTTCCTACTTCCTGATCCGATGAGAATTACCTCAATTGGCTTTCGAGCCGATCCAAAATCTAGTGTCAACGCATACACCTTCCCTAATACATAACAAGTTGTAGGGAGTCTTTATTACATTAGAATCATGATCCTCCAATGCGCTGCGCAGATTGCCCTCAAAATATTTATATAGGTAATGCAATTTCAAAAACCCATATCTTGAAGAGGTATTTTTCACTACTACAGAAACAGTTTTCGCTGGCGGCTATTTTCCATCTATGCTGGCGCAAAAGCCAACGGCCAGAAACCAAAGGCCAGTGTTGGAAATGAGTTTTGCTGGCGGTCAAAACAACTGCTAGCGAAGACATATCTTCGCTGGCGGTTGCCTTAAGTGAGCCACTAGCGTAAATAAAGTTTTGCTGGCAGATGGCTTAGGGCAACCACCAGCGAAGACATAACTTCGCTGGCGGCTTACAATTTATGGGACACATGGCCCGCAAGTAAAAAAGAAACAAAAATATATGTCTGACCGTCAGGAAAAAAATCGAATAGGCATAATAGTGACACGTGGCCCGTCTGCGAAGACGGTACTCATTTTTTAAAAAATAAAACCGTAATAAAATGTTTTGTTCTTTTGTTTGTTCGTGTATTTTAGAGTCACATGTATAGTATGAAGCTGATATGCACATTGATTGCAATCGACCGACGACACATATATAAGTGATCGATATATACACAATTGTCCTACTACACATGCACATATATTAATTGTTAGAATGTCTTACGAAACGGTCATCGATAAATATATGAATCCTAGCTAGCTATGTCATGGATGCGGCAGTAGCCAGCTGGAGAGGGTGTCGTACTCCGGCAGGGATAAAATTCCAGTCTTGTCAAAAAACCTTCCACGCTTATGTGCGCACTCATGGTGGATGAAGGAGCACATGTCCCGCTGTATTTCCTAAATTGTTTTGTCATCAAGCCGTCTATCTGCCTTGCAAAATCTTGGAAGCTGCACCCAGAGATCATGATTAATTAATGAAACTGTTAGCGAGTAATTTGACAAGTGTAAAGAAACTCGCGCAATATCTCCCATTGACCCAGAGGTCGTAATTCACGCAATATCTCCCATTGACCCTAAGAAACTCGCAGGTGTAATATCCACATAGCACGGTTCCCACCAGTTGCTTGTGTCACTTTCAACATTAATTATAAGGTACATCAGTAAATTAAAAGGATACACACATGCATTTATTAAAATTAACTAGTATTGTGCGGCAATCAAATTTACTTACGGGCCACTCATTGTGGACGAGTATTTCTTCTTTTAGGTTTTTTCGTTCCCCGCCTTCCTGGTAAAACCTTTTAAACGAACTGTTTCGACAGATAATTAATTTAGATGACTCAAAGATAAAAATGTCATGTATAAGAATAATAACCCTCGACATGTATGTATACATATACATAGATGACTTTTACAGATCGATAATTCTTAGAATGTCCTCATAACTCTCGGCGGGTTTGTTGAGAGAATCGAAGACGATGACTTTATTGTAATGTGGAAAGAGAAGAAATACTATCCAATGGTTTCTGCAAAAATAAATTTGTTAGTCGACCCGTGATTACACGTACACACTCGTAGTGGATATTAATACTTACTGAAAGCCATATGGGGCAAAAACATAATCCTTCTCCGACACAGCCACACAAGTGCTGTGGAAATGTAAGCAGCAGCATGGAGCATCTTGTCGTGCTGCCTCATGTCAACGTATGCTTGCCTCTCATCGGGAGTCATCGTCTTAATATGCTCCAGTAAATTCTTGTCGTCTAGCATGAAGGTGTGGCTTGGCTCACTTATCCGGGCTGTGTTTAGGCAGCCAATATGTTTTCCAATCTCTTCGGCTATAACATGATTCATCCTAAAAAAATAGATGATCAAATCAGCTACTCATATAGATAATATATATTTAATTATCATGTTCCATGGCATGCACTTACAAAAACTAGATGCCGATCAAATTGACGTCGAGCCTCTTCCGACGGTAGAGTGAATGTAAATCTTCGAAAGTGATGGTGAATATACTTTCACCGCTGCGAAAAATTTCCCCTGGCACGGCAACTGTAAACATTGAAATTCCTTTTTCACTGCTTGCCCTGATATACCATTCATGAGGATGGATGATGGATGAATTTGCCACGGTCCATCAATTAACTGCCAGAGATTGATGAATGGTTTGCAATTCACTCCCTGCCTCACCGGAGCTAGATGAGGACGATTCCTCCGCGGCTACAACGTGCGCGCAAATATCTCTGAGGACGACGGCGGGAGTTATTTCCTTAGCCTTGCCACCCGTGGGTTGCGGATCGGTTGGTTTTTTCATCAATATCCTTTGAGGGAGAATTTAATAATGAAACTAGTTAATGGGGCATTAATTATACAATGCAAGCTATCTTGATTATTTGATCTACATCTTAATCGCAATATAAAATTGTATCTACATTTACATATAATAATCATAATATAGAAAACTTTGACATATACATGTAATAACCACAATAAAAGAATTCCCGACATGTACACGTTTTAATCACAATATAGAGTTGTATCTGCATTTACATATATTTTAAGCATTCCAACTATTCATAAGCATATTTTAAACATATTTGTCTCCTACCTTCACAACACCAGGGTCAATTATCACTGATTTAACAATTATCTTATGCACAGTGGCCTTATATTTTTAAATGTGTGGTACGGTGAACAGAAAACAGAGAGTGCATAAAGTGAAACAAGCATATATCTCATCATCATCGCAAAAAACAGAGAACAGAGAGTGCACCAATGCAAATATTAAATCACATGATTAAGGCCACATATGGAGTACAATAATTGTCATTTAATCTCTATAGACCCATATCATCATTGAGAACAAGAACATGCACAATACAATCGTCATTGCAGCAGTGAAGAACACACATGTATATCTCATCATCATCGCAAAAGTCAAAGCTCGCCCATATTCATCCCAAATCCATCCACCACCCATATCTCATCATCATGCAAGCAAGCACATCCAGGAAATGCGGCGCGGGGAGGGGAATGCACGGTATACCTTCACAATAGCGAATGGAAGAGGTCGAGGCAGTGACGTCCGGTGCGGCGGCGGCGGAGAAGAGGAGGAGGCGACGTCTGGTGCAGCATCGGCGGAGAAGAGGAGCCTCGGCAGCGTCCGGCGCGGCAGCGGCGGAGAAGAGCACGAGGTGCGGCGGCATCCCGACGTCACCTAGATCTAGGGTTTGCGCACGGCGGCGGCGGATAAGGGTGTCGGCGGCGGCGGAGAGGAGCGGAGGAGCGCGCTAAGACGAGTAGGCGTAAAAGATGAAAAAAGGGCGTGAAGAGAGCCGGCGGCGGCGGGCGCTAGGGATTTCGCTGCCGGCGGTGGCTAAAAATTTCGGCAGCCTGACGGCGTGGTTTTGCTTTCGTGCCTCCTGGACTTCGCTGTTCGGTCTTCGCTGGCGAGTGACATAAGGGCACAACCAGCAAAAATATTTTCGCTGGCAGGCCTCTTAAGCTATCTGCCAGCGAAAACATTTTTGCTGGCGGTGCCCTTATGTCGCCCGCCTGCGAAGCACCTTTTCGCAACCGGCTATCTTACGTGGCCCGCCAGCAAAAATAGTTTATAAATTACAAGTAAATTTAAGTACAAATAAATTATGTACATATAATTTATTTCTTTTTGTTGTTTATATATGTACATATAAATTATGTATTAAGGTGAAGCATGTAAATTTGTTTTAAATACCTATTAATTCATATGCACTTTAAAAAATCATTATCCATTAATTAGTAACAAGATGATGCATTTATGTCATATGCTTGCCACGAGGTGTACACACTTAATGGCCCATCAGTCAAAAGTTTAATTGTTTTTTCCTCCGTCGTGTCGGCATCTGGTAGAGCGAGGCACTTTAACCATTCGGTGAAGTGATTCTTGTGTTTTATCATGATCCATGCATTAGATTTATCAAGGTGCCGCTCTATGTACGGCTCCATTATCACGAGTTGTTGCAGCACAATAAATGAGCATCTTTCACTTTTTTTGTAGGCATTGTCGTGGATTCTTTTTTCCCTTTCGTCCCATTTCCAGTTAATCTACTTCATGATGATGTACCGGCAAGCCAATTGCTTTCATATCTTTTATGTAATCAATGCAACACTCAACGACTTCCTCCGTAGTGTATCCCTTTGGGTGGGCACGATTCCACACGTAGCCTTTTAGAATTGACATGTACAGTTCATATGGCCACATCTGATGTAGATAGAGGGGTCCAAGTGCAATTATCTAGGGCACAATATGAACTATTAGGTGTTGCATCATATTGAAAATTGATATAGGGAAACACATCTCAAGCTCGCACACTGTCTCTACAGCGAAAGAGCAGAGAGGACCTAACTCTTCAGGATCAATTACTTGCTATGAGATTGCATTGAAGAAATAACACAGCTTTGTGATGACCATCTTGACGTGTTCCAGTTTGATTGCTCTAATTGCAATAGCGAGGAATACCGTAAGCATTACATGGCAATCATGAGAATTATTGCCTAAAAACGATAGATCCTTCATCAACACAAGTCGCTTAATGTTTGAGGTGAAGCCAGTAGGCACTCTCACCCCACGTAGGCATTTGCACATTGTCGTTTTCTCCTTTGTTGTCAACGTGTAGCAAGCCGGTGGAAGGTACACTTCTCCATTACCATTATCCACAGGGTGAAGCTCTTCCCTTATCTGCATATCCGTGAGGTCCTTGCATGATTTCAGCCCATCCTTTGTCTTACTTGGAATGTCTAGTAAAGTCCTAATGATGCTATCGAAGACATTTTTCTCTAGGTGCATTACATCGATGGAATGTCGTATCTCTAAATCTTTCCAATATGGAAGGTACTTAAAAGAAAATGGAGTGCTTCTTGAATGGGGCGCTAGTGATTGCTGGCTCTTCGGCATCATTTCTCTTCCGCTTGTTCGTTTCCTTCTTTTTGGTCTTGCCAAAAACAACCTTGAGTTTTTTTGTTATTTTGAACACTTTATCACCCTTCCATGGTTCTGGTGGATCACCATCCTCAACAATGTTGTGGAAATATTCTACTTTGTAGCATACGGGTGATTCTTCCTTAAGTATCGTCGGTGCCGCATGTAGACTAGCTTCTTCGATCCCTGAAGATATCGGTATACCGTACCATCCACGCAAATAACGTAGCATGTCTTCCCCTTGGTCTGGCCTAACGGCAAGAACATTGCGGGCAAGTCGTTGACAGTGACAAAGATAATTGCATGCAGCGTGAAGTACTCCCTCATAAATTTGTCCCAAACTCAGATGCCGTGTTTCCATAGATCAACCATATCCTCCACTAAAGGCTCCAGAAAGACAATCATGTTGTTGCCAGGTTGTCATGGTCCCTATACAAGAATGGTCAATAGAATATACTTGATAAGGACATCACTCTTTCCGATGCACACAATACACCTCCGTTGGATGTTCAAGGTCCAATCACTAGAGCTCGCGCACGACAATTAAATTTAGAGGTGAATTCGTTCCTATGTTCTTATTTGTATGATTTGGAGAATAGATTGCT
>CM002487.1:1583148-1602077 GCA_000325765.3 Leersia perrieri | reverse complement strand
TCGTTCTTGTTTGTGTCCTTCGATTCGCAAACAGGGATTAGCCTTCTCGGCGAGGCCATCAGTGTTCCGGCACGGGTGGTAACCAGAGGAGACGTGGTGCTGCGATTGTGGGGCTCAAGAAGCCGGATCGACGTGTGTTGCGACTCCGCCCAAATCGTTGGTTATCAGAACCTTTCGGAAGATCGGGAACCCTAGTCTACATTAATACTTCCTTTTCTGACATAGCCACGTAAGTAGGTTGTACATGGTTAGGAGTACTAGCCACGTACTGTGTGAGCTACTCAGGTCACCGAATGGATTCATTCTGTTAGTGCTCAATGCAAACCTTACATTTCTTGGGTCCTCTGCAATCTTATAGTACTTTGTATCAAACTCCTTCTATTGTCGAGCATCTGCCGGATGACGAATCAACCCATCTCTTTTACGCTTGTCCTTATGCCAGTGCAAAGTTCGCCATCCCTCGAGTTCGAGAACAAACGCTTCAATCGATCTTTCACCGGAAGATACCACATGACAAGCTAGGGACTCTTCCTCTTGTTGTTGTCTTATACCTCATCAACGGGAACATCCTGACCCTCAGACTGGCTATGACTTGGTTTGTATCGACTAGTGTTGCACGTTGGGCATGTGTCAAAATTCTCGTACTTGTTACGGAATAGAATACAATGGTTAACACATATGTATTCTCCGCATACCCAGTGACAATAGGCAAATAAGCTTTTTCGCTTTAGAGGTGTTGGTAGACAGGGAGTTGGGTTGCAGAAACATTTTCTTCAACAAAACCAACAAATCACTAAAACTATTATCGGACCAACCATTTCTGGCCTTCAATCTCATTAGTTCAAGCACAGTTCGTAACAATGTGAAATTCTTCTCGCAACCCTTTGCCTCGTCGTACAAAAGATCCTTCGCTGCCTTCTATAATGCATCGAAGTTCTCCAACCCACGAGAGGACCCAATTAAAACCTCTGGTTCAACGTGACGCAACATCTCCTCCAAATCGAAATTACCGGCATTGTCACCTGTATTGTGCTGACCATCACCACCAACATCATGACCAGCAATATCTTCTTCTTCTTCTTCTTCTTCTTCTTCTTCTATTGTGAAATTCTCGATCCAGGTGTGTACATCTGGCCTTCTCAACGCATGGTTGAGAACTTGATTGCTTGGGATCTCTCCATGATGTGACAAATTTCTGTAGCGTTCCATAAATCCATGCATCACCAAGTGCTGCTCTCGATTACAGATGGATTGATCCATATTTTATGATTCTACAGTGTGTGGATGGACACCTAATTTCCTTCATCTTCTTAGATGCAGCATTCTTCTTAGCAGCTGTCATGAACATGTCGACTCCTTCAATATATGACGCACAATATCTCTCTATACTTCCATGCTCTGTCCACCATCTATGCACCAAATGTGAAAAATTATATTATTACACCTTAGTTAGTTAGAATAAATATTTACAATAATATCTACACAAAAAATTCTAGAGCCAAAAATCATGCAACATACAACTATCTAAATAGATTAATCCAACTTAATTGGTTTAAATATAATTAATTCAAGCAAAAAATCAACAAAGTCCCAAAAATTACCAAGCTACCCTCACCCCTCTAGATGTAGATCTGAACATCTCTAGTCTATAGATCTGCTACATATAGATCTTACAAAGTTTGCCCACTTTAAGCCTCCAATAAAAGATAAAAATTAATATATTTTTCCTCCATTTCACTAATTCTTTCCCATGCAAAATCTCAAGATAAAAAAATGAAAAAAAAATTGACAAATAGAGAGAGAATAGGCAGTACTTACATCTGGTGCAATATATATTTCAAGTAATTCGAGATAAAACCTTCCCCTTGTTTGTGTTCCCAGGAGAGAGAAACTCCACCTCGGTTTGCGCCTGACAGTACAGTAGCCAACCTTATATCGTTGTAGCATTTTCCCTGGCGGTCAACATATGTCGGTTCGTGTCGAACCGTCAGCGAAAATGAAAAACTGTGGCGGAGCGTTATATGGACCGCCAGAGAAGATTTTTTCATCTTCGCTGGCCGCTGACGTCCTACAGCCGCCAGCTAAGAACCGTATTTTCGCTGGCGTCGACTTATGAAGGCCGCCAGAGAAAATGGCTGTCCTTCGTTGGCGGCCGTCCTATGTTGGCCGCCAGCGAAGATGCGTTTTCGCTGACGGTTTGTAGCACCCCACACCCCCTATTTTTTCGCTGACGGTTTCGTTTGGTATCCGCCACGAAAAATAATTCCCAAACGCCATCGAAAATCATTTCTGTAGTAGTTTTTATCTCAATGACATCATCGTGCGAATCTCCAAATGCACGGAACTTGTGCATCTCCAACTTCCTTGATGGATAGAGGGGCCGCGGAGCGGAAGATGGATTCTTTTTTACGGTGTTAAGATCTGGCATTGAAATTTTCTTTTTTTTAAAAAAAACTGGCTATTCTTATGTTTGGTTTCTACCAAAAGTTTCATTTAGTTATTGAACTAAGCCAAATAATTTAAACCCCAATTCTTTTTGTACAAATGAAATACTTTCAAACTAAAAAATGTATACACAGAAGCCAACAAAACTTTAGTAGGAAAGATGACTGAATTATCCGTCTTTCGTCACGGTGAGCCCGGTAAGACCGTAAGACCGTTACAACCATGCTGCCCAACAAAAGTTTTGAACATCTGTGTTTGCTTTTAGAAAATTCATTCAAATAATGGAAATCTGTATGTTAACATCGATAAGTAATCCTGTAAGTTTCTGGCTAAAAAGGTGTATGGAAAAGTATTTTGCATGGCATCATGTCTGAAACGTAAAGTAATCATGCAAGTTTCTGGCTAAAAAGATGTACGAAAAAGTATTTTGCATGTCTTCGTGTCTGAAACATAAAGTTTAAATAAATAGCAGTCAGATCCTAGCTAAGAAGAAATCATCATTCTACACTGTCATCTATGTGTCCGGGTAAAAAATTCCCTAGCCACCAATTCCTATCGCCGACATATCGTTGCAACTGTATCTCGTGAGCTAGGCTTCTGGAGGATAGCGAAATATGTAGCCAGTGGATAGTAATGGAGAGGATACTAGCTTTTTGTCAAAAACTATGCCATTTTTGCATAGCCAAAGCAACCAACAGGTAGTTAAATAACTGATATTACTTCTGTTTCAAGGGTTTTGTCTTATTTACTTGCAATGTTTAGCCATTCTTCTCATTAAAAAAATTATGCTAATACTAATTGTTTCGTTTATGACTAGTTTAAACACAACTAATCGTTTCTTAAAATTTACGCTAAATTTTTGAATAAGACGAATGGTCAAACATTGCAAGTAAAAAGTCAAAACCCCTTATATTATGAAACGAAGGGAGTAATATTTATCTTTTCATTTTTTTGGATAGGAATATTAATTATTCTTCACTTCTAAAAATGAATTTCGTGGATGACATTTATGATGCATGTATATTGTTTGTTCTGAAAAGAAAAGAGTAAGTTTGTGAGGCTTGGTACTATGACAGCATTTTGTTTTTAACTAAAGAAAATTTCATATAAGCATGTACAATTATTGTTCACTCGACCATGCATGTCTAATGCCAATCGACATAAATAATGTATTAATGTTCACTCGGCCATGCACGTCAAATGCCAATCGACATAAATAATGTGAATGTACTCTTACTAAAAACTCTGCGAACGGCTTATAGCAGTAGCACCTAAGGTCCTCGGTTCGATTCCTCGTGGGAATAAATTTTTCAGGATTTAATGACTTTGTGCTTTTAGTGGAGCGACATACCCGTCGATAGCGAGACGCCCATAGTGACTTCGTCAATCTCGCTGGTCCAGTCTTCGGAGATGCTCATAGGGGTAGGGTTTGTGTGTATTCATAGGGATGAGTGTGCATGCGTTGTGAGTGTGTATGTTGTACTGTGTAATAAAAAAAAGCGTGCATTGTGAGTGTCTATGTTGTAATGTTGTAGTAAAAAAAACTCTACATATTGCCTATAAAAAAACTGCATATTGTTTGGCTTTCTCGAAAAACCATAAAATTCTCATCTGATTTCTAAAAATTCGAAATAAAAAATGCAATGTCAGCTATAACTAATAGAAAATGGCTTTATATCACTAGCTCTGCGCACAACAACGAGCGTCCGTTTAAGTTTAGATGCATGTACGTATATCTTGTGGATCATCCTCCTTTTTCCCTTTTACCTTTCTGAAGACACGCATCGTGTTGTGGCACCCTAGCTAATTTACAGATTAAATTGCAGTCGGAACACTAATTAATCTACCCTCCGCTAATTAACTGTGGCATTAAAGAGAAGTTTATCACTGACAAATTAAACTATGATGATTGACGTGCAGTTGATTGGAAAATGACACTTTAACTACTCCTAACTAGCTAGAGAAACTGCCTAGCCATGCCAAAAATAAAATAGTGCACTTTGGCATCCTGAAAATGACTTAATAATTTGTCCTGAAAATGAGGATATACTTTTTAAGCACAGCAGGTGTACACTAATTTGTCGTTGGCATCTTTAGTTAACTTTAGGAGAGAACAGTACAAATTTCACATCGTAACAAGGTAGTTTATATAAGAGCATGCTTAGTTTGGTGCCAAAATCAACTAAGACAAAATGTGGAGTGCAGTGTTATGTACGGGGTCCTTTTACGGTACTCCAGCTTACCTCTAGCTAGGGAGGTAACAGGCTACAACTGATCGTAGCGCAATTGATTATTTGTATATACATTTTCTAATAAAAAATATCTGTTCTTTCCATTTAAATATCACAGGCCAAAAAGTATAAATTAACTTATATTAGTTGCAAACGGGTATGTAGCCTAATGGTTACTAGAGAATCAGTAGCACCTGAGGTCCTAGGTTCGATTTCCCATGGGAACGAATTTTGCAGGTAAGCGACGTACCCGTCAACAGCGAGGCAGGATTTAACGGCTTTATGCTTTTAGTGGTAAGCGGCGTACCCGTCAATAGCGAGGCGCCCGTGGTGACTTCGTCAATCCCAAGAATTTGCCGGTCCAGTCTTTAGATATGCTCATAGGGGTAGGGTTTATGTGCGTGTGTTTATAGGTGTGCATGTGTTGTGAGTGTTACGTTGTACTGTGTGATTCTTAAAAAAAACTCATATTAGTTAGACTGCTTAAACTTAATAACGCATGCTGCAAATTAGGGAAAGTAAATTTGGTAGCCTATCAGTATTGATGTGAAGATCTGCATGCCTACTTTGTTATTAAGTATGTAATATGTGATATATTTAAAACACTAGTACGTAACATAGTTTTTAGTCTATATCTAAATAAAAATTGCATAGTAGTTTTTTAATGTCTAAATTTTTTTGTGCCAACATATTAAATTCCACATTTTGCATCATTGTTTAGTGTTGATTTTAATTCTGATTCAAATTTGGTTCAAAGATTTGCACCTCTAGATCAAGGTAATAGTTTCATAGTTTGTGTCCACCGTTAGATCATGGCCTAATGGATGGCTAGAAAAAAACTAGGAGCACCCAAAAAAATCCAAATTTCCTCTAATGACTTATTATCTGATATTACAGTGGCCTTAAATGTCGATGTTGTGCCAAATTTTGTATGTTTGGATGTCTAGAGTGTTTGATTTGTAGTTTTGTAAAGAATTGATAAGGTTACAAATCAATAATTAATGAACCAACCAGATCCTATAAATCCCAATATATTTTATTTTGCACAATTTCTCTGTTAATTTATTGTATATATGTCAATAAATTCTCTTTTTGTCGTTTGTCGTTTCTTGCGACAATAATTGATTGAGCCCTCATTTTATGATTTTTGGGCCGTACAAATGAAAGGCTTGTGTTCATTATAAATATTTTAAGGGATTTCAGTAATGGAGGACTTGAGGTTCCTTTGAGTTGTTCAATATTTTCAAAAAATACAATATATTGTTTGCGATAAATATAAATAAATCAATACAGTTTACCAAACAATGAAATCGCTAAAAACAGAAACACGAAATTAATATATAATCCATTACAATAGCAAACCGAGTCTTAGTATAGGGGAGGAGGTTAGTTACAGGTCGCTAATCAAGAAGAGAGTACAAAAACGAGACGTGTCTGTCTGCGTCCGTTGCAGCGTCAAAAGCAGATACGAGCAATCAAAACCAACGGTGACGTGCGCCTGCATGCATGCGGCCAACGGCTTTTGCTTATAGCTATCTAGCTTGTTCCCTTAATTTCCTGTGAGAAAGAATCTTAGTGATGCAGCCGTGTGAGCTAAAGCCGCTCGCATACCCAGCCGGAGTTAGGTTTTGATTGTGACCTGTTGATTAATACTACAACTTTATAACAAGTTCATGGCTTCATCTCATGGATGCATAGTCAACATCAATGGCAGTTGGAAGGTTTGGCTCTATGGGGATAGACGTGCATGTTTGACCATAAACACCTGAAGTTGATGTCTGGCCTGGCTGACAACAACTATAACAGCCAATGGATTAGCATGGGGCGAAATTGACAATTCCCACAAATATTGCTTGAACATTTGGTATCACATCAGTATATATCTTCTATAGATCAAATAGATTGCTTATGTTCGATCCCACCAACAATTCTAGAAACGTCGCCTAAGAGATCTAAACATGATTATGTTATTTATTTAAGAGGGACAATCGATGAAGAAGAGCATTAAGTTTTATCGTTATTAGAATAAATTCAGCATCGGCATTCGGCAGTCACTTTAAAGTGTTTCTTGAGCCAATCCTTATTGTGTGAATTGCGGGAGTGGTTTTGGGATTCATGTTGTAAAATTACCATATATACTTCAAATATTTTCAGAATATAATTTTGTAATTATTTTTTAAAGCATAATATGTTAAATATACTCACTACCAAAAAAAAAGTCATTTGTATCGGTTGATAACCGACATTTGTGCTGGTTTTTTAACCAGTATAAAATATGTGGCACAACTGAGGGCTATATATCAGTATCGGTTTAATAATCGGCACAAAAGGGTACTACCAGGACAAAAAACAGGACCGAGCTGGCTGGAGTCCATGGGGAGAAGCCGTCGCTGGCCCCGCTCCAGCCGCCCGAAGTCGTCGTCGTCGCCTTAGCGCCCCCAGATCTGGCCGGAGTCCATGGGGGAGAAGCCGCCGCTCGCGGGAGACGCAGCCCGTGGCTGCCACTCGCGGGAGATGCCGCCTGCAGCCGCCGCTCACGGGAGCATCATCATCCGCTCGGCGCCGCCTCTCCCGCCGTCGTCCTCGTCGTCGCCGCCCTTCGGTCGCGCGCTAAGGCGCCACCAGCTGAGGCCGTCGCCGTCACCGGTTGGGTTGTGGGGAGAAGGAGATGGTGGGAGACGAGAGGGTGGGAGACGAGAGGAGCCGGTTGGGTCAACGGGTGTGTGGTCACGGGATGGAGAGGGAGAAGAAGATAAGAACGAGCCGCACACTGCTGGAGGGCTGGGTGTTGTCCTCGGCTCGATATTAGTATCGGTTCTTATCAGGAACTGGTACTAATAATTTGTTATTTGTACCGGTTTTAAATAAAAACCAGTACTAATAATTAGTTACTTTTACCGGTTTGTAATAAGAACCGTTACAAATAATATTAGTGTCGGTTTTTTTAATAAACCGGCACAAATGTGATGTAATATTAGTCCCGGTTATTTAATAATAAACGGGACTAATGATATTTGTATCGGTTTTTTAATAAACCGGCATAAATGACATTACATTTGTGCCGGTTTTTCCTGTAGATTCAGTTTGTGGTAGTTTTTTGACGGGATATCTGTTATTTGTGTCGGATTTGTATTAACCGGTATAAATAAGGCGTCACAAATGTATGTTTCTGTGGTAGTGACTATGGTTAAATTTTTAAGAATTTGACTAATGTCACAGTACGAAAACATTTTATTTAAAAGAGTAAGCGTAATCAATGAATAATTATAATTGGGACCGGCTCCTAAGTGTCATTGGATCGTGAGGTGAGCGTAGCCCTCCTCAACTTGTTAGGCTTTTCGAGATGGTCGAAGTTTTAAGATGTAGACTTGACACGACTCGTCAGATTTACGGCTAATATTCTTCCGTAAAAATCCAAATACCCCTAGTGCATTGTTGGTCTTCTACTCTCCCCTATAGCTTAATTTTGTACAAAACCTCTCCTACATGTTCAATTTCATTTTCAATTTTTCACCTATTGCTATATTTTCATGATTTATCGTCATCTGCTTTGGTTGTTGTGCCATATGGGCATCCACAATGAAGAAATAAAGTTGCGCCATGTCATATTTAAAAGGATGAGATCATCGTGTCTTCAGTAAGTGCCACGCAGTGGGAGCAAACATGGATGCAAAACACAAAATGGCTATTCAGAACATACACAACCAGTAGGCGTCCTTGTTGAGGCAGCATAGGGTAACTTACTCTTCCCATTCTAGAGCCCCACACAGTACGATTGATGTTTAAAGATTATAGATCTTTTACATTGAAGTCCTTTTAGAAAACTTATTTTTATAGACAAACCCCTTAAAAACTTATTCCAGGAGCACGTGTGCCGCCTGTGAAATTGGCATCATACCCCATGCCATCATGGTCGCAAAAATCGCAAACTTTAAGTACCACTGCGCCAATGAAATTGAGTCTTGGACCTATATATAAATAAAATATTTACAGATACATCCTTTGAGAATTTATCTAGTAAAAAGTTATTTTACAAATTAGTCGCCAATGTCATTGGTGCCATAGATCTATTTGTAAATATTTTATTTACATATAGAACCTGTAAGAACTTATTAGTAAATAATTTTTTTATAAATAGGTCTACGGCGCTAATGATGTTGGCGTCGTGGTACTTGACATTTGCAATTTTCATGACACCGTGGCACGGTGTACGGCACTAACTTCACTGTCTCCGTACCGTATGGCCACGACATCATTGACATTGGCGACTTGAAAAAGGTCTATTCCCGGAATAAGTTTTTTGAGAGGTCTATTTGCAAAACAAGTTTTTCAAGGACTATAATGTGGAAAATATTGTAAAAAATCGCCTAACAAACTAGCTGATGGTGATTTTGTTAATATCAATATATGAATATGTGAATATTTATGGTCATCCATGTTCATACTGTATTTGGCAAAAATAGCGTCGTTAGAGCATGACCATTGGCCCCCCATCTAAACCCCAATAGAAACTTTTAGGATTTTTACATGAAAAATGGCTCCAACGGTACTTCCAAATCAATCATAAAAATAGAAAACCTTTTTTTTTTCTGATTTTTAGTTACCTATATCTAAGGGATCCCTTCTGTGCGTGAACCACTTTTCAGTTTAGGAGGTCAAGTTTAGAGCATTTATTGAAGATGTATATATATTCCTTTAACCCAAACAATTAATTAGGACGCCAAAAATATAATTTTAGTGATGTAATTTAGGAGTACTGTTAGTCATGCTCTTAGATCCTACAATGATCCTCGCAAAAAAAGGTGACCCCGCAAAAAAATTCCTACAATGACAAATGTTTGCTCACACAAACTGTCGCATATGATCGGCATGATCCAAAGCACATATATGCCGTATATATTTGTGAATTTATATATGCAACCTAACCGATCGATCGTGAAGCACACACTGTGGATTATGACTAGCCAAAGCATGGTGTACATGTTGAACCAATCAGTCTACTCTCTCACAGCAACTGCCACGAAGGAAACCAAATTATTGTACTGCTAACATCTGTGTGGGGAAACAGCTTTACAAACCGAATTTCTTGTCCTCCCTTCTCACGGCAGCAGGCATGAACCAATTAATAGATATCTAGTACGAACACCTGTTTATTAATTGCAAATTAAATAACATTAGTTTGTATTTAATTCTTGCACTGACATTTGTTATTAATATCGTTCTCCGAAAAAGGTCTGGTGGTATGTGCAAAGTGGCACTTGATTTATTTACATTATGTCCAAGCATGCATCACACAGCAACAGTTTATATAATATAATAAAGCCAACAAGCTAGAAGTTGTAGTTGACCATTAAAGACGAGCATGATGGATGGAGGTCGTTAATCATGCCCCACAAGAGGGTCCTTGCTCTTCTTGGAGTAGCAATTGATTTATAACTCGTATTGAACTAACTAAGGGCCTGTTTGGTTATAAATTATTTTTTCCAAAAACATACATCGAATCTTTCGATATATATATATATATAATGCATTAAATATAGAATAAAATAATGCACAGTTGGAATGAAAATCACGAGACGAATTTTTTGAGCCAAATTAGTCCATTTATTAGTTATAAATGCTACAATAATCTACATGTGCTAATGACGACATAATTAGACTTAATTGATTCATCTCGCAGTTTTCTGACACCCCTATGTAATTAGTTTTTTAAATTAGTAGCCGAAATATCCTTCTAACATCCGGTCAAACATCTGATGTGACTCACAAATCCAAAAATTTTAGAACTAAACAAATCCTAAAGCATGTAAGGACAAGTAACAACACGTACATGATGTAATAGAGTGAGGAGTGAGCAAGACACCTTTTCCGAACGCATTTTTTCCCCCAGTTTGCAGTGAGATCATTACCGTATCCTTATGGAATTCTTAGATTATCAAAGCATCTATCAAATTCACGCGATCACATATTTATTCTTGACGACTCACTAACATGTCAGTTCTGGACATCACATGCCAATGAGACTATGAGAGAATATGCCATGCCAGATGTAAAAAATTAGTTAACAGAGCATGCCAACTATTTTGGGCTGTAGTTATCAAAGCAATTATTTCACATATTACCGGAATGTGACCGTTTTGTTATTGGACTTCCTAGTCAGGGTTTACCTTCCCTGCGATAACTGTGCTTATCGTGGGGTAGCGGTAGTAGTTTCGTATGATTCGTCCAAATTCCGCTAAATTCAAATTTTGAAAAATAAATATAAAAAAATGAAAAAAATTCACAGAGGTGTTACGTTATTTATAGACATTTGTGGTTTATATTTTTGAAGAATTGATAATTTTTTTACACAATCAACAGGGTTCAAACATTTGCGTTGTAATACTGTTTGAATAGTGTATTTGGGCTTTCGGGCCATCTAGGAAGAAAATAAAAGGCCAAAAACAATGTAGGTCGGTCCACGAAGGCCCCCTTGTGCGACAATTGTCGTCTCCGCGCTCCCGTTAGGGTCCCCAACTCTCCCCGCCGCTCAGGCCAGTCCTCTTGTCACCAGATATGCCACCGCCGCACAACTGGCGGACACAGCCGCACGGAAAGGCGCGGTATCGCACGGTTAGTCGGTTACCATGTCATATGATGGAAATTAAGTTGCAGAGCAACATATATGCATGCTCAATTGTAGCAAATCCTTTTCCCTCTTTACTTAATGGAGATGAAAATTAAATATGTAGAATCGTATGAAAAAATTAGCACATTGACAAAAATTGGAACCGAGGAATATAATCTACCATCATGACTTATGATACCGAATCAGCACACATGTTGCTGCGGATTTAGTGAGTGCTCCAAGCACTTGTTCAAATTAACAACAGAAATGCAATAAACAGTGCTATCATTTCATGCTGGCCCCCACCAACACCTTCACTTTGATTTGCGTTTCAGAGTATGAGACACAGAGGTACCGGTCAGTCTAACTGCTGTGTTGACATATGAGCTGCTTGCCTGGGCGTTTTGGAGCCGTTTGCCTTTAAATTTGAAGTGTACTTTTATTAACTTTATAAAGTTGGATATTCCAAGATTATGCCTCCATGTGCAATATCCATAGCAAGACAACAGATTGTTCCAAAGATTTTTGTTTTAAAAAATAGAAAGTAAAACTAGCAAAAGTGGCACTACAGAATGATCCTCTGTAAATATCTGCAACAGCAATTAATTAATGAGCTAACTGAAATTAGAACAAATGGCACATATATCTGGATTTAATTTCATATCTTTTTATCATGTGATGTCTGATGATTACTTAATATTTTTCTACCTATATTAAGATTTTTGCTATGTTTTTTTTTTGCTATGCATGCAATTCCTCATTCTTCATTGGCCTCTATAATGTCGCTACAGTGGTAAAGTTGCCTCCAACCACCCCGGTTATAAGATGATACATTTTTCCTTCATATTTTGTGCCTACTCAAGTCTTTATTCATGCCTACTCGATACATTTACCTTTAAAATTCTAACGAGATACAATACCTTATGTTTAACACACCCACATTCTCCGTGAAGTTAGAGACAACTTTTCTACTTCAAGAGCTCCTCAGGGCAGTAGAAATTAAGTAAACTATGAAAAATTATGAAAAAACTTAATAGATGTATGAATTTAGAAGAATAATTGATTTATACGAGGGTTTATGTATGTAATTAAGTTGTAGGGATGAAAGTAAAAGATCAAATGGGTTGTAGGGTGTATTTGGATTTTCCCCTTAAGTAAATTGTAATTCAGACATTTAAGACAGAGCAATCAATCGCATGTATAATCCTACTGAACAGAGTCATGAGGCATCCAGACTAATGTCGTCTGAAAGTCAAAATAGATAAATGGGTTATATTGGATTATATATGGTGGAATCCCATCGATGCATAATAGATGAGTAAGTTAATACGGAAATTTCTTATGTGTCTACGATTTTTCACTCAATTCTTTTTATACCCTTATAATTTCTCACATTCCTTATATCTTTTTGAGTTTTCATCTTGATCTTTTATATGCCTATTCTACTAGTTGATAGTTATATTTTTGTCAAAATGACCATATTACCCCTCCCTCGAATACACATGTGCTAGTTTTCTTTACCAATATAATTGTAATGTTTCTTTCAAAAATAAATAAATAAACAATCTATTTTTTAGAAATGGTGTAAGTAGATACTACCTCCGTCTCAAAATACAAAAAACTAGTACGAGATGTGAGATATTCTAGTACCACGAATCTAGACAGAGGTTATGTCCAGATTCACGGTATGACATCATCCCAGTATTAGGTTGTTATATTTTGTTGAGTGAATTACACTTTAGGCCACCTTATATTACTATGGTTTCACTTTGCACTATCCTCTAGCCAAACTTTTTATTTTTGGACAGGTAAGTTTACACTTGTTGCACTTTATACCACCCTTAACTATTTTTTCGAGCACATCAATGAAATTAAGAACATTGAAAGCTACACACCGATGATCTTTCTCGCTGATGTGTAGGCTATTCTTTGCCAAAAAATATACTAATTCAACTAATGAGGAGAGTTAACGGTGGATCAAAGTGAAACAAATGCAATCTTACCTAGTCTAAAGTGGAAAAATATACTAGAGGGTGATCCAAAGTGAAATAAGGGTAATAAAATATGGCCCAAAGCGCAATTCACTCTATTTTGTTTCAGAGGAAGTATTAATCTCAAATATGTTCGTTGATGCGTGCATTCTGTATGCCACTGGTATCCAAACTGCAGTGAAATAAAATATTATATTGTCTCAGTTCCCACGGCAATGCCAAGAACACAAACTACTGCACTTGGATTGCCAGGTGCACAATTAATAATTTATTAAAATGCACAGACCTTTAAAGTAACTAGCCGTGCACAAGAAAAGTGTCAAGCGAACCAATCAATCAAGGAAAGAAAAGAGAAAGGCTATGCATGCATTCTCCTCTGAACTGATTCGATGATTTGTTTTGTTTTGTTTGGCAGTATGAGTAGTGATGGTCACCTCGAGAGCAACATCGTCAATGTGGAGGCCCCACCAAGGCATATACTAGAAATAACAGATTATGCTCGCCGGCCGTTAATGGTCATCATATCACATAATAAAACTGGACAATGGGTCACCGAAGCTTGCTACGCACTAGCTAAACGACAACACACCATGCGTATGAGATACTACCCGGTAAGACAATTTAGTGTTACTCTGTACTTAATTCTCATCGTATCTCTTTACCTCTGTAAGGAGATCATAGTGCCTATTGAAGGACATAAAAATTCACACTGATATGTAGCCTTTTTTACAGCGGCCTTTCTAATCCTGTAGAATGAATCCAGTCTTGTTTTATAATTCTATTGGATGTCTATTGCAAAATATATCCCATTGGCTAAGGAGACAAAGACGATGGAGTCGGATTGAGATAAGGACGTACTAGTCGTTAGTACTATTAACTAAAATTAAACAAGGAAGCAAGTAGCAGATGAGTCATGAGTGTATGTATACTTACGTTTGGTAGGTGGTCAAAGGTGTATGACAACTAGCATTCCGCGTACGTAACTTATCATTGCTCAGTCGTCAAAGGGAAAAGAAAATACAATAATTGCTCTTTGCGTCATCCTGTGGATAGGCATGGCCACGACCACCAACAGCACAACAGAACATCATCCTTATTTATACTCGTATTAGCAATAATCACATGTGTATTGTGTGAGTTTGAAATAGTTTTTTTTTTCTTTTTATCATCACGAACGCAAGCTCATTTTGCCCCGTATCACAGCAAAAACCACAGCATGTTTAATTACTACTCCTAGTTTACTACACAGCATTAAGAAAATGCTAATTTGTACCCTAGTCATCAAAATGGATCAATTGAAACCCGAAATGGCACTCATATTATTCTCCGCAGCATATTTAGCATTCGAGCAATTAAATAATGATGATTTTTACGCTCTAATTAAGAGCACCTCGATTGTTTGGAAAAATCGAACCATTAGAACAACGTACCGAACCATAAACGAACTCTAAATTTGATTCGTACACAAACAATAAAATATTACTTGTTGGACTATACTGCTCCTGTCTTATGTCCAGCTATCAATGCATACTTAGTTTTAGTGTCTAATACACACTGCAGCTACCAATGCATACTTAGTTTTAGTGTCTATGGACTCCATTAATAAAACCAGAACTAGATATGCTCTAATACAACTTTATTTTTCTTTTATAATAAATATTTAACTCTCCGGACCATGTGTCAGTGACATTTGATGACTCTTGGGCTATTCTTTTGTGTTTCTTTGGCCATTTGGCTAATTAGGCACGCAAATAAAAATATTTTTAGCACATGATTAATTAAGTGTTGGCTATTTTAAACTTAAAAATTGATTAATTCTATTTTTAAAAAACAACTTTCGTATAGTTTTTTTAAAAAACGCACCGCTTAATAGTTCGGGAAACGTTCTCACGAAAAATGATGGAAAAATACTGTCCTGGGTAGCCAAATGGATGGAAATTAAGAGGCCCTCTATATAGTCCTCATATTTCATCCTACAGAGAAATTATAAGATTTAATTAATTTCCCATTTCAAGGTTAATCTACGACAAAATGAAAAATGTCTTTAAATTGAATGCAAGTGTGGCAAGAGTAAAATCATACTTACTTCTATCACATAATGTTTAGTTATAATTGAAATTCTCTAGTTTTGATTAACAATAACTTTTTAAATGCTGAGTTTGTACAACCTCTTTCCCCATATATTTGACATTGGTCAAATATTACATATTGGAGAGAGTATATAAAAAGAAGTGGTGTACAACTTTGTCATAAAATGTATAATTGTAATATTATAAGATTTTTGATTTGACTAATAAATTTTATTATAAAAATGATCAAAACGTCAAAAGTTTAACTGGATCTTCTCTTAAACATCAAAATTTTTGGCCCGATCCTACCGACCCAAAAAAAATTCCGTGCACGCCCTGGCCCGACCATTTGCCAAGCTGGGCCCTGGCCTATGTATTGAAGCCTAAAAGTTTGAAAAAGGCCGAGAAAACTTGGTCCTATCCAGCCCAAGAAAACCCAAGGACCGAGCCGGGCTCAGGTTATAATTTTTTGCCACACGTTGGGCTCAGGCCTAGATTTTTCGCCGGGCATTTTTCAAGCCAAGTCCAAAGCCCAGCTCAAACCAAGTTTTTAATAGGCCTACTCGCATCTAACGGGCCCATGGATCTTTAATTGAGTTTTGAGGGTTCACTAGGAACTGTTTTGTGTTCCATGGTCAGCGCTCTTATTCAACCTAGGCCGAACCGATCATTACTTAAGGATTGTTCTGTTGTTAGTTTCAACCATTCCCAAATTTGGTAATGTCAAAAATTGATACATTTTGATGTTGCCAATTTTTAGTAGCGTTAATTGGATGCATTTGGTTTCAAGCATTACAAAGTTTTGGTAGTGCTGTTAAAAGTGAAAGATTCTAGAACTTCCAAATTTTGGTGTGCCTCTAGTGTTGGCAAATGTTATGTTTAATTTATGGGAAAAGTCCATTTTACCCCCTCAATTCTTATGTTTGTCTAAATCACACCCCTCAACTCTAAAACCGGGCAAACTACACCTCTCAACTCTCAAAACCATGCAAAATACCCCCTCGAGTGGTTTTAATCCAGTTTTTTGCCATATGGCACTGACGTGTTGGTCCAATCATCTTAAAAAGTGGTGGGCCCATTGCCAGTCTCATCTCTCTCCTTTACCCTCTCTCTCATCGGGTGTGACGGCGACAGCAAGGAGTGGTGCGGCAGCGGTGCTAGAGACCGACGACAACTAGGGCCGGCAAGCGTGTCCCACTGTTGCTGCCTCCCCTGCGGCCACCGTCACTTTGTTCCTCGTCGTCCTCTTCATGCCACCATCCTCTAGCTTAAGTGTTGTCACGCTGCCGCCGCTTTTGGCAACCCTAGCTAGTGCCGCCCGAGCTGGCAGTATTGAGCGCCGCCATTGCCTTCGACTGCCCGCGCCAAGCCGCTGCCCAGGTGAACCTCGTTGCTTAGCCAGATTTAAGTCTAGCCCCTCACACTGCCGCTACCTACCTTCCCGCCACTGCATCCCTGCTCCTCATCATCGTTGTCACGCCCTCATCTGTCCCGAGCACCGCCACGCCACGGCTACCTTTGGCCACCCTCGTCCTCGCCACCGGAGCTAGATCCGGTGGTCCTGAGCGCCGCTGGCGCCGTGGCCACCAAAGCCGGATTTGGCGGCCCCGAACTCCGCCGCCTCCTTCGATAGCCCGTGCCGAGCTGCCGAAGCCAGATCCGTTGCTCGGGTCTAAGCCGCCGATTCCGTCTCCACTAGCGGCGCTGTGTTGCTGGCGCGCCACGCTCATCCTCTTCCGTTGTGTCACCACTGTTGCCGCATTTCCCCACCTCGCTCCGTGCTGTCGCCGACAGTGGCTTCTCAACCACGCCTTATAGGAGAGAGAGAGTGGGGGAAGAGAGCGACAGAGAAAAAGTGAACGATGGTTGCTTTCTGTTCTTCGCATTCTCGTCAACAGTAACACCGGTAAGGAAATGACCAATTAGAACCACATCTTCTAGTGGTCTTAACATGCCATATAGGATGAGACAACTATAAGGTTTCAACTCTTACAATGGACTCTTAGGTCTTTTTTTTAACTCCTATTATTTTACGTGTCAGCCCTTCAATAAGTTTGTATTATTAAATCAGTTTGGAAGTTTATACTTTAGACCCTATAATAACAAAAAGTAATAGATCTATGCCCCTAAACCTGTGGCGGATCCACTGTCATCCTCTCACTTCTATTAAAAATCTTTCCAGCCCCCTCCCCCTCTACCCTTGGTCCCCATGGGCTACTCCTTCCACCCTGCCTTTCTCTCTCTCCTTTTCTACCGCCGTTGGCGGTGACAGACTCTCCCTTCATGACATTGTTGCCGCTTCTCCCTCCTAGAAACTAGCTCGATCAGGATTCACGGAGACGAGCTCGAGCTCGACGGATCAGCCACGGAGTCACCAGATCCGCTGCGGGGTCGCTAGATCCGCTCATCGGTCCTGGATCTGTTAGGTGGTGGCGCAGAGGAGGTTGCTAGCGATAGATCCGGTCGGCATCGATGATGGGCGACGAGATCCGTGGCGGGTGACGCGAGCTCGGTGCGTGTCTTCTCCTCCCTCACCGGCATCGAGCTCAGCGGCTCTTGTCCTCCCTTGCTTGCGTTGAGCTCGATGGGGCTTCACCTTCCTCGCTGTTGTCGGTTTCTTCTATCTTTGCCAGGTAGGTTCCTCCTATCCCCTCTGTGGTGTTGCGAGGCTGCATAGGGCAACACGTGGTCTTGAGCTGAGGCGGGGTGGGGCTTTGGTTTTCTCTATAGGTCACTTCGGCCTCGTTGAGGCTGCGTCCCCCCCTGGCCAGCTCGCCCGAAATCTAATGTGGAGCTTGAGACCACAGGTCCACGGTGGAGTGTTGCTCATGGCGTAATCAGCGTGTATGAAGTATCGACATGAGGAGGCTGACGAGACCAGAGCTCTCTCTTCCGCAGCTGCCACCAGTACTGCAGAATACCTAATAGGTGGCGGCTCTAAACAGGCCATAAGTGGCGGTTTTGGGAGCCGCCACCTATCATGCGTCACCTATGGGCCACCTATACTAACTATAGGTGACGGTTAAATAACCGCAACCTATAACCAGCCAAAACCGACACCTATATGAAACTATAGGTGGCGGTTTATCACGAGGAACCGCCACCTTTAACCTGTACACGTCAGGTTTTTTTTGTCGACTGTGGGTCCCACTAGTGAGTTATAGGTGACGGTTCTGGCTCAAGAACTGCCACCTTGTGTATACTTTAGGTGGCGGTTCTAGAACCATTACCTATTTTGTGAAGTATAGGTGGCGGTTGGTAGCGGTTCTCCTTAAGAACCGCCACCTATAACTAGGCAAATTAAAAAAATGCAGAAAACTGGTAAAAATTCACAGAAACCTGCAGAAAATTTCACCCAGCAATTACCCAGCAATTTTACCCCAGCATTCACAGGTACACCCCAGCATTCACAATTCACAAGATCATTCAGCCCAGCATTCACAATTCACAAAGTCTTCCACCAAATACTTGTCACATTTGAAATATGGTACAAGTCTTCAGCCCAAAATCCACAGAATTCATAGAATTAAGTCACAGAAATACAAGTGCATATAAGAATATACAAAGTCATAGAAATGCAAGTGCA
>CM002487.1:1537392-1576314 GCA_000325765.3 Leersia perrieri | reverse complement strand
GTACAATTCCTTCCTTACCCATTTCTTGAAGGTCTTTTCTAGCATTTAGCGAATCCTTTGTTTTTCCTTTTATGTGAAGCAGACATCCGATGACACTATCACATACATTCTTCTCTACGTGCATAACATCAATTGAATGTCGGACCTCCAAGTCTTGCCAGTATGGTAGGTCCCAGAAGACAAATCTCTTTTTGAAAAGAGACATCTCACCGCGCTTCGACGCGCCAGCACCCTTGTATTTTCCGAACACACCTTTGATATTTGTAACTAGCTTGTGTAATTCTTTTCTAGTTTTATATGTTGTCTTCCCTTCCAACTCCACTGTCCTGTCGAAGTCTCTTTTGTTCCTCCGGTACGGGTGATTCTTTCTAAGAAACCAACGATGGCGCATGTAAACCATCTTTCTAGAATTTGGGAGCCAATGGCTAGCTGTTTCCCCCATGTACCATAGGCAAGCTTTTGCACCCTTTACTATCTGACCAGATGTGTTGCCACCCGCCGGTAAATCATGGATCGTCACAAATAACATAGCCCGTAGAATGAAGTACTCCTGTTTGTAAGCATCCCATATGCTGACACCATCGATCCATAACAAGAGAAGGTCATCCACCAACACCCTGAAATATACATCAATATCATTACCGGGTTGTTTGGGCCCCTGTATAAGTAGTGGCATCATAATATATTTGCGCTTCATACAAAGTCAGGAAGGAAGGTTGTAGATAACTAATGCCACCGGCCAGGTGCTATGTCGACTACTCATGCACTGAATGGATTCATGTCGTCCGTGTTAAGCGCGAAGCAGACATTTCTCAGTTCAGAGGCAAAATGTTTTTTGTATTTTCTATCTATCTTTATCCACTGTGAGCCATCTGCTGGATGTCAGATCATCCCATCGACCTTACGCTCTTCCTTGTGCCAACGCATTTGTTTTGCGTACTTCTTGTTTGCATACATGCATTCTAAACGAGGAATAATAGGAAAATACCACACCACCTTCGTGGGGATGCATTTCTTCTTCTTTAAACTCGCACTCGCGATAGCATCAACATCAACACCACATTGTCCTCCCTTGTAGCGAGGTGCCTAGCATACTGGACATCTGTCCAATTTGGCATTTTCGCCTCGGTACAAGGTACAATCATTTCTACATGCGTGAATCTTCTGCACTTCTAACCCAACAGGACAAACTACCTTCTTAGCACGGTAAGCTCTGATAAGAATTGCAACAATTCAGTTAAACTCTTATCGGACCAACCATTGCTTGCCTTCAATTGTAGTAATGTCAGGACGACGTGTAGTTTGTTGTGCTCTGGCTTACATCCATTGTATATTGGAGTCTTCGAGTCGTCCACCATATTTTTGAACTTCAAATAATCCCTGTTATTAGTAAAGGCCCTCTCCGTGTCGCGCATCATCTGATCCAAGTCTTCAGCATCAGCATCATCATATCCAACCTCATGTTCATTGTCATGTCCATCTTCACTGCCTCCCACATCCGTTATTGGTTCTTCAAGCTCAGTTGTTCTATGTGGAATTATCACATTTTCTTCATTATTGCCGGCAATTATGAGGTCAGGAATGAAACCTCTAGTAAGTAGGTGTGAGTGGGTCTGTTGAGCATGAAATTTTCTTTCATTTTTGCAATCAATGCATGGGCAAAGTATTAATTCCTTGCTATTCACTTTCTCGTTCGTTGTCGCTGCAATTACGAATGACGTTACTCCCCTGATATACTCTATGGTATTATGCTGTGAGGTGTGGTGTACATCCAGCAATTATCCATTATAATTAACCTGTACAATAAATTTTCCTTTATAGCTAATCAAAAGAGTACAATAAATTTTCTTTAATTTGTAATATCAACTAAATTGTAAGTTATGACATCCCTATACTTAATCTCTAATGCAAAGAGTATAATAAATTGATAATAGAGCTAATCCAAAGAGTACAATAAAGAAATATATATATATATATCCGAACACTTATGACATCCCTATATTTAATATCTCAAAAATAAAGAAAACATAATAGAGCTATGACAAAGAGTATCATAAATTCAACATATTTAATATCTCAACATCTAGTTCATCCAACCTAAAGAGCATCACATCATCCTATGTTTAATCTCTTGCAACAAATATTTGAAAAATGATAGTAAACTTACTAACTTTTGCAACAAAACTCTATAACAAGTGATAAGTACGAGAGATTTGAGGAGAAACATGTACATTTCTTGCTAGTTTATATTGTTGAAAATAGAAACAAAGAAAAACATATTTGGAGAGTGTGATTATAGATTCAAATGGAGACTTCAAATGTTTTCATCAAACTACTAGATAAATGGTAAGAGATTATAGATCTAACTTGAAAAACTAACCTTGAGTGTATTTTTAACCAAATTTGACGAAAAAGGGGCAAAACCTCCCCCCACTTGCTTGCTCGAGCAAAAATAGAGACGCCGCTCGATTTTGCTTGGCTAGCTCGAGCTTGAAGATGAACAATGTATATATGTAAGCTCATAGGTGGCGGTTCTACGAAAAACCACCACCTATAACTTGACTATAGGTGGTGGTTGCTTCCTATAAACCGCTACCTATAGCTCACCCACACATAGGTGGCAGTTTGCAGAAAAAAAACCGTCACCTATAATGGGTTCCACTAGCTGCCAACTGTCTGTATGGCAGGCTATGGCGTCCACTATAGGTGATGGTTTAGTACGGAACTGCCATCTATACAATAGGTGGCGGTTGGCAGTTGGCAGAAAAAAAACCGCCACCTATAATGGGTCCCACCTGGTGCCAACTGTCGGAATGGCAGTCTGTCGGGCCCACTATAGGTGACGGTTTAGTACGGAACCGTCACCTATATATAGGTAACGGTTATGTACAACAACCGTCACCTTATTTTGCGACTATAGGTGGCGGTTGTTTTCATTAACCGCCACCTATTCTCTAGCGAGAGTATAGGTGGCGTTTTTTTTTGGGCCGTTACCTATGGTGAACTAGGTGGCGGTTATTAACACTGGAATCATGTTTAGGCCGAAAACGGCTCATAGGTGGCGGTTTTTGAGGAACCGCTATCTATCATGGCGTCCCCGATTAGGTGTTCTGTAGTAATGCACGCTGTCGTGTAGTAGGCCGCGGGTGTTCTGTAGTGGTGCACGCTGTCGTGTAGTAGGCCGCGGTAGGTTGTCGTGCCGCCCTCATCTCTCCGTGCCTGCCCTTTTTTGTCGATGCCCACCACAAACAAATCGCCGCTGCAGTAGCGTGTGATACTAGGGTTCTTCGATGAGGAACTTTTGTGTCGATGTGTACCGATGCGGTTGCCTGATCATGATTAAGGACTACTCAAGGGTGTAAGAGTCATTCACAAATTGCAAAACATATTTTCTTTATTTTCTAGGAGTACTTTTTAACTTCATAAATTCGGTCCTACTAAACTACCATCAGAAGCAAGGATAGAAAGAAATTTTCAGCTATAATATTGGGGCAAAACAAAAACGATAAAAAATAGAGACAAATTCACAGTGAGAACGCAAAGTAAGGGAATAAACATAATTACTTCTAACTCCAATGTCTTCAGTTCCCTACATCTTATACATAGCAAAGTACTATATAAAGCATAGTATATATTAACGTTTACTCAACGGTTGAAGGGTATATATGTTAATGAAACACACTGGTCCAAATGACAAAGAAGAAAGGATGAAGTGATTCGCTTCCAGCCTTCCACACATGCATGGAGACGTGCTTAGGTTAAAAGGCATCTCCCGATGGAACAAAAGAGAGGAGACAAAAAAGACAGGGCCTGGAGTAATTAACCGAAGCAAAGCATGACTGATATGCATGAGCTGTCCATTCTCTCACGCCACATACTAATCCAACTTCTAGTGGCGTACTTATATCGTTTTTTAAGAAATTAAGATTGAAGAAATGGAGACTCGTGATTGGTTGAGAGAAGAGGGTTGGTAGGAGGGATGGTTGTGATTGGTGGAGATGAGATAGGTGGGTGTAGAGATAATTGTATTTTGAGACAAATTTGAATTGATCAGCTAGTTATATTTTGAGACGGAAGGAGTATTTATTTATTATTAATTAATCTTGGTCGGTAAATCGTCGTGGTCAGCGATCATTTATGTAGAAAAGCTAGTTTTCCCCTCGGATGCTACTCAAAACCGAATACCAGCAGCGTCCGCAGCGATATCCGGCCGGCCTGGACACCCCAACCACACGAACTGAAAAGTAGTCTTATTTGTATAATTTCGCTTAAATATATTCAGTTGAGTTGCACGCAGAGGCTGATATAGTCGCGGCCATTGTTGTCATGTCGCTGCACTGACTGACTACTGGCTAACGACACCATAACAGAAAACGCCCTTTCTTAAATCAGTTGGTTTCCTCTCTTTCCTTTTGCTCAGCGACCTTAGCTTGCTTAACCACCGACTTGCTTTCTTTTAGCTACAAAGTTAGTTATCACGTTTACTTCTCATGTTTCTCTTTCTCATACTGCCAGATTAAGCCTAGATTGTATATGTAAGCAAACGTTTTATAGGCTACTTTCGTGACGCCCCAACAGTAAGCCATGCAAGCACGCATGCACGAGTTCTGGAACAATTGGACTGTCTTTCTTTGTTTGCGGTTAAAGGGGAGGCCAAGGCTCTAGTGAAAGCCCGCGTGGTTAATCCGAAAGAGTTAGCTACGTTAGGAGAGAAAATTTTTTTGAGAAATAATATTATTTTATTAAAAAATCATAAAAATAGAAGCCGAATTGCGGAAGTTGCAAAAATAGGGACCTACCGCCGGAGGGTGAGGCGGTAGGTCCCTTGCCGTCAGAGGGCGCGGTGGTAGGATCCTTACCACCGAGGGCCATGGCGGTAGGGCCTCTTACCGTCGGGTGGAGCGGCGGTAGGCCATTCCGCCCGGCCCCCACACGGAACGTACGCCAGCCTTCCACCGAGCGCCCAGGCGGTAGGGTCCCTCCGTCGGACGAGCTTGTTGCAGCCATGTGCAAATTTTTTAAAATCTTTATTATTTTATTTAGTACGAAATATAATTTACATAAGATATATTAAATATTATGATCATTTAGTGAAGGGAAAAAATGAATATAGTACGGAACTAAACCTTGGTGAACCAGTGGCGACAGGCATGGATTATTTTTTATATAAATTAGCCATAAGTAAATTTGAGAGAATTTATTTTTTGAAAAAATGGATGTACAATACTAAGATCTTTTAAGGAAGGAAAAAAATGAATGTAGTACAGAACTAAATCTCAGTGAGCAACTGATTGATGATAATAGAACGACAAACGTGAACGACATGAAAAACAAGAACAGTTGGCACATATCGAACGCTTTATATGTTCGCGATCGATCTAAACCTAACATGCATTAGGGAATACAAGCCAGCAAGAAATTTTATCGTTATTACATGCTACTGAGTACATCGGGAGAATTTTCCCATGCGTATCGCCTCGGGTCCAGCAGCTTTTGCCTGGCGAATCCTTTCACGCTTCCTCTCACTGTCGGCTTCACGGGCTTCCGCTTCCTCTCGTTGCCTCTGCTCGTCCTGCCGACCCATCTTCTCTTTAAAGGCCTTGCATGGCTTCTCTTCTTCCTCCTGCTGCTGCTCTAGATGATAGTAGTACAGGAAGTATTGGTTGTTCTCGTAAACCTTGTTGCATATGTATCACTCGTCTTCCTTGCTCTGTTCTATGTGTATCCACTGCTGAAAATCGCACAAATGTGGGGGACTGTAATAGTCATGTTAGTATTTTGAATAAATTGATGGAATAATTTGTAGGACGAGTAAAGACAACATTATTGTAGCCCCGCTGGAAGTCCTTGGGAGGGTCGTACTCATAGTTGTTGCAGATGAAGATCCTTCTTCCGTAGGTGTCGGAGTAGTCTTTGGAAACACAGATCTTGCATACATCACCACAGAAGCACATAGGCACCTCCATGCCTTCGGGCACAGGCACATATCCTTTTTGTGTGTGTGGGGGGGGGTTATGAGACCGGCCCAGGTGGGGTTAGACGAAAGCCCGACACACCGATCCGGATTCCCCGAATCCCGCAATCTTAGCACCACAACTTCGGCACACCTACTCAAGGAAAGGTCCAATCGCCCTAAAAGACTAGTCTGATAGGGGAAGGGTGGCTCTCCCTTTTAAGGTGACTTCCTCCTCCCTAGCTAAACAACGTGGAATTATTCAGAGGCTCACACGGTCGCCGCCCGACTACAACTAGACCACTTGGCCCATCTTGTTGTGTCTTTGCCAGCGGGTAATAATGGAAGATGTCCTCATCAGGGGGAGTCGTTCGCAAAGTCCCTAATGGAAGGTTCTGAAGGTCCTAACATGGCTTCAGTGTGTTAGTGGAATATGAAGACCGATTTGAGTGTTGGGTCGAATTTATGGGGTTTGAAGGCCTCGGATGGGGTTTAAGTAGCGAGAATGCAGCGGTGTATGGACTTGGTCAAGACGATTCATCGTGAAATTTGACCATTCTTCTGGGATTTCACTCTCCATATCCCAAATTGTTGTTTCTCCGTCATTTACAAAAAATGCCATGTACTCTTCATCATCCAATTGCATCTGTTCGACCGTGCCTCGTTCTCCTCCGCACTGTCAGCACGAAGCGGTGAGTTCGGCTCCTCCTCATCCGAATCAACCATTTGTCCCGTGCTAACCAGGCCAATGGTCGGTTTAGGGGGATCAGCCTGAGTAATCTGTATACTGTTGATCGGTTGGTTCTTGTACCCCTTTGAACTCAATTCTCCAGCACCACACGAGGCTTCTTCCTTTTTCTGAACAAGAATATCCAGTGCGTACCATTTCTTCATCGCGGCCGTAACATACCTCCTCCACTTCTCTATGTCACCAATCTCATCTACTTTCCAGTTCCAGCCATGTTCCGTCTCTCGGGGCCAAATTGCTTTCACATCAAACTTCATAACAGCTGGATCTATGCGAAACATACCATGCAACCACCCCACTACTCCATACATATCTAATTGTTCCGGATAGTTTATATCTACTTCTATCGATGGGTAGAAACTCAAATCAATCCCACAGTCACAATATTGAATAGGGTGATTGCCATAATAAACACGTATCATAACTTGACCTGACATCCTGATGGAATTAAAAAAATTCGGTCTTCAGCTTAACCCAAAAAAAAATCTACGTGAAATACAACTTATATTCCACCAGACCATAATTTCTACTATATATTTTATTTTATCTTTCAGAAAAATTATCCTAATCCTAAATGTCTATTATTTTTCCTAACTACGATTAATTATGCAAGTCTCAGCCTACTCTACTAAAATATTCACACCTAACTACACCCTCAAAATTTCACTAACCATTCAATCCCATATGTATTTTCAACGTCTTAAAATGGATTAACCGTCAGTAATGTAACTATTCTATAATTTTTCTACTTATTCCCCTCCTTGAAGTATTATGTACTCCCTAGATCTACTCGCAACAAATATACTATTTACATCTATGTTTAATACTAAGTTCTTTACACAAGGGATCTGAAAAAATGACCGCCCAACAGTAAAAAATTATCTACTCCTTAGATCTGGTCACTCTAAATATATTAACTACGTCTATGTCCAATACTAATGTTCTCTCCCCATAGATATAGAAAAACAACTAGCTAACAATACAAAATCACACTAATTAAATGATCCACTAAACAAACTATTTTTATACCTCCTAATGGGAGTATCTCCCACCAACTTGCTGCCTCCTCCGGCGGCACCACCACCAGCACGGCCTCCCTCCGTTCAACTCCAAAAGCTGATGCGTCCCAGGTAGCAGCAACAATGGCGCCCGCGCCCGTCCCCGTCGCCATCGTCGCTCCAGATGTGGAGAGGAAGAAGAAAACGAAAGAGGGGAAAGTGCAGGAATGCAGCGAGGAAATGGTTCTGTGAGTCTTTAAAGCAGGCCTTCCGCAAGCCCGTTGGGCGGAAGGGGCGGCTGCGCAGGTGGTGGGCCCGACCACCTGTCCACTAGGCGGAATCAAGGCCTCCCCCAGGTCACGCGGTGGTATCAGCCCTTCTGCCAGCGCCCCCCCGGCAAGACCATCCCACGTGCCTGTGTGGTGGGCCCTACCACCACGCCACTCGACGGAAGGGCAGGTACCGCCTAAGCCCCGATGGTAGGTCCTATTTTTGCAACTTCCGTGATTCGGCTTCTATTTTTGTGAGATCCAATAAAATAATCTTATTTCTTAAAAAAAATTCTTAGGAGAGATCACGTGACTACTTTGTAACCGCTCACTTCTTTATCAATATATAACAGACAAAAATTTTTACCGCTTTATAAAAAATGGACTGCCTTTTTTCTCTATTTCTCCATGTCCTTAGGTTTTGTAATTAAGTTATAATGTATATTGCTTGAGGTAGATTTTCAACTTAAATGCATGCCCCACCTAGAACAACCATCTTTAGATTTAGTTTAAGATTTCAAGCGATGACACATATCTTAATAAATACACATTAACATATTCTATTCTTGCACTTTGCACATATCTTAATAAGGTATGAAAAAGTAGTTGTTTTAGGAGCACATACACTTTAATTTTTTCATGCATATTAGGCCACCTCCAAGAGAAAAAAAAAATAGCACTTATGATATCCTAGCTATTAACTAGCTAGTTCCATTCCCCTCTCGTAGGTTCTTGGTCCACGTAAATTCGATGGTCCCTCGTCGGTGACTGTTCTCTCCTCTTTTCTCTTCACCATTTTCCCTTCACCATGTCAGCTTTTGTAATCCAAATTCATTTACACTTGTATAATAAAAACCGACTTCGAACGGAGCGTAGCAGAGGCCCGTCATTGGAGGCTTGGGGCGGAGTATGGATTAAGACCCCTTCTAGGGTTTCACTGATATATATATATTTCTTATAAGCCATCGTTCGGCGTTGTAACCTTACCCCGGTATAATGAAGATAATGAAGATATTTCTTAACTGTCGCCCACGGTTTTTTTTTCTCCCGACTTGGGAGGTTTTTCCACGTTAAATCTTGTGTCTTCTATGATTGATTTTTTTGTTGTTTATCGTTTATATGTCTATCGTTCTATAACACTCGTCAGCTACCGACATCGACCACCGTTGGAGGATGCCTTATTTCACGTGATACCTTGTATTAAGCAAGTTTGGAAATACATGAATGCTATACGATTTTCACAAAAAAAGTACTGATATTTCCATTATAATTCAGGAACCTCTGCCTTGTTAAACGTAAGAATGAGTAATGTTTTGGTGAACAAATAACCCTCGCTAGTGGGTCAAAGTCGATAAGAAGTACGTGGAGGGGGGAGGAGGGTTCATCGATTAGTTAATTACTAATTGTTGGGGGCGGGGGAATTTCGGTTGGGCGGTCGGGTCGCAGGGTTGATGGATGAGGTTTGCCCACGACCGGCAATGATAAAACTGCTCCGGAAAACAACACCTAACCAACAAAATATCTGACGCCGACGACCTGACCCTTCTCCTAGATTACTTGTGCTGCTGCAATTGAAGACAAATATATGCAACCAACCACCCTGCCTTCCCTGCGTCACCTCACCAACGGAACAAACCGACACAACAACTATACAATACAAATACCATACTCTAGTTGGTACGGCTGTACCTGGTATACTGTACATCGTTCTCGTCTGTATGCTGGCACAAACAGATATACTCCAATTCAGGTTATGCTGGATACTATTGTAACTATTGTTGCAGAAAATGATAAGTCGTTTTTTAAAAATTCCTAGCAGATAGCCCCTATGGGGCACTTATGGGGGCAATTTCGATGATGCCTCTAAAATTTAATAGATGTAGAGAAAAAATGTCTCTACTATACAAATAAAATATCTCTACATATCTGTTTTGTTGTAGCGATGTTATGGAAAGGAGAATAAAACAAGCATTCCAAACTTCACAGTGTAAGATTCAAGTGACCATAGTAAATACAAACAAATTAAATGATTATAGTTAGTATGAAAATAAAGAATAATTAGAAGGAAAAAAAACTGATCAACCATAGATGATTTTGGTCTTTCATGTCCTTGCGCAAATGTTTCCATGAAAATACCCTGTTTCTTTGCGACAGCCCTAGCTTTTCAACATGGTTTTTAGATTGATATTGATACATGTTCTATTAGATTATATTAAAAAATGTCAAAAGTCACACGTGCAAGGGAGGGAACCGACCAGGGATGGACAATACTATCCTTTTTTTAAAAAAATAAAAATTGGATACCCCCACAACACACACAGTTGTCATAATACTAGTTTCATCATACTAATGACGTGTTTTGGTACTTTGGACTTATAATCCGCAGGAAAAAGAAACCGCAACAGAGTTAAAACCTACAAACTGTAACGGAGTATAACAGAGGAAGTACCTCTCTTCGTCAACAAGCAGCTACTAGTATATACTCCAAGCAAATTATGCTACTAGTACAAAGCCAAGCAGGGGTCCCTGATCGAAGTGAGTACCACCACTATTACCTTACATGGCCACTAATAATTAGCAGCAGTACGTCTGGCTGGCTCCGGCTTGCTCGCGGTTTTGATAGCCTACCCCTACTCTACCAAACAAACTCTTAGACGACGATTGAGACTGACTATAGTTTAGTTTGTTCCGCTTTAACAATTAGCAGCACACTATAGTTTAGTTTGTTCCGCTTTAGCAATTAGCAGCACGAGGCTTTTTTTCAGCTCCTTACTTTCCATCATTCGTGGGGCGCCAATAATGGAGCACTGCGTCCTGCTACTAGTCCACACTCCAGCAGATTAATTCCAGTTATTGTGATGCATGCCAGGAGGCAGCCTCCCTTTCTTCCCACATAGAACTGCACTATTACTAGCTTTTGTATTTGGCGACGTTTCCAAACGCGTACACTCAGATAGGATCAGTACATAGCTTTTGAGCCTCACATAGGAGTAGCTTTTGAGCCCCTCGTTGATTGAGGTGATTTAAATGACCACCTGACCGGCCAAATTGTTTGCATAATATCCTAGGAGGATTCAAATGTTTGCATAAAATAGAAAGAAAAAAAAACTGTGACCACGTGCATTTTCGCATGCGCTTCTGCATGGTTGGTTTGAGGAGGAGGTTGATTGATTCAATTCTTATGTTCGATGCAATGGTTGGTTTGAGGAGGAGGCTGATTGATTCAATTCTTATGTTCGATGCAATGTTTGGTTCGAGGAGTGTGATACATTTATCCTTCATCACCTTATTCCTTATAAACATATCCAAAGATATTGGATAGACGTAGAGTTTAGCATACCAATTTTAGACATGTACCACGATTAATATGCGGACAAGTAAAAAAGCTCCAACAAGTTGGCGGTGGCCCAACCAATTAGTTTTAGGGTTGAAGATCAGGATGGGAAAAGTTTAGGAGGTTACTGGAAGATAGGAGAAGTTGTACAGCTTAGAGAGTGATTAGGGAAACAGTGGTGCCTCATAGTTGACCATTGGCTCTAGGAGGGTGGTGAGGCGATGGTGCCTCATAGTTGACCATTGGCTATAGGAGGGTGGTGAGCCGATGGCTGCATCACAAAGACCGTGCTAGTCGGAAGCTGGCGGTTACATGTTCGATGGCAAGGACAAAGCCGAATAGAGAGGTTATATGACGGAGGGTAACATGGGTAAATCCATCTGCTGGCAATGGCCATCGACGGCAGGGAATATGGGATGAGGATGCAGGAGGCTCCGCTCACAAGGGTTTGTTTCACAGGTGAGCTGTTTAGGTGAGGGTTGAGCTACCATCTCGGCATGTAGAAGTTGAAGCTGGTTGTCTTTGCTATGCTGGGCAATGATGACTTATGCGGGGCTTGTATAGTTCAATCCTTATGTGCCACTTTTCTTTTCTATGCTTATATAAAGATTTTGCTGGTTCTTCCTTGATTAACCGTGCGTTTTGTTAGTTTTTTGGACCTGATTTCCCTTATAAACTGGGTAAGTTTCCCTCTTCTATAAATTGCGGTAGGAAATTCTTGTCGTCGGTTCCTCAAAAAAAAATCAAAAGAAAAAACTCTCACCACGTGTATTTTCGCATGCGCTTCGGCACGGTTGGCTTGACGAGCAGGCTGTTTGATCAATACTTATGTTTGATGCATTGTTTGGTTCGAGGAGTATGATGCGTTTATCCTTCATCACCTTATTCATTATAAACATATCCAAAGATATTGGATAGATGTAGATTTTAGCATACCAATTTTGGACTTGTCAGATCGTACTATGATTAATATCCGAACAAGGAACAAAACTCCGACACGATGGTGGTGGCCCAACCAATTAGTTTTAGGCTTGAGGATCACAAGGGTTTAGGAGGTTGCTAGAAGAGAGGATATGTTCCACAACTTAGAGAGAGATTAGGGAGGCGGTGGTGTCTCATAGTTGAGCTTGAGCATTGTCTATAGGAGGATGGTGAGTTGATGGCTGCATCATAAAGCCCTGTGTTAGTCGGAAGCTGGCGATTACATGGTCGATGGCAAAGAACAAAGCAGAATAAAGAGGTTACAAGATGGAGGGTGACATGGGGAAATCGATCTGTTGGCAATGGGCATTGATGACAGGGAAGATGGGAGATGAGAACACGAGAGGCACACTGGAAGATAGAGGTTATGGCACAAATGATAATAATGGTGGATCGATGAGCCGTCGAAGACAGATGAGAGGGGAATTTTGTGGGGATAGAGATTGGAGATAAAAAGAAGTGACAGGGATTGAGGGAACAACTCAAATCATGAGCGGGGAGGTAAAATAGACAACAGGGCTGAGGGAAACAACACTCGTAATGAGCAATGCACCTGCCGCTTAGGAGAGAGGACGAGGTAAACATAAGAGACGGGTGTTAGTTACTCCAGTTCCAAAATAATTAATTAATGTTTGGACAAGAATACAATCTTGAAAAAAACAATTTTGACTATAGATTTTTTTATATACAAATATCAATAAATTAATGATTTAATTGGAGTAATTTTTAAGATTAATTTATTCAAATGGTTTACTGTTGCTGAAATAAATATTTTTAAATATTCATAGTAAATAGTTGCTTCAATCTTGTCTAAAGTGTCAATTATTATGGAACTAGAGGGAGTACTTGGACTTTTTTACAATGGCTATGTTTAGTTGTAAAATTTGGAACTTCCAACCCAACTTTTTTTGGCTGTAAACTTTGGTGTGTCAAATTTTTACCGTCTTCCGAAAACACGGCCAATAATTTGGAATTAGTAATATTTGGGATAAAATATGATATATTTTTTAACTTTTTTGAACAATCACCTAGGAGTATTCTAGATGGTATTCTAGGTGACTTGATTCCTCGCACCAAATAACCCTATTGGTAACTTATTTTGTCTCTCCCGTAGTAAAAAGGGCATGAATGAGAGAGAGAGAGCGGAAGTGCAGAACAGGCAGGCAGTTAGCTGTCGCTCGGCCATCCTCCACTCCCCACGTACTAGCACTGCACTGCTGCCCCTCCCTCCACCATACTAATTCCGTTTCGTCCTTTACTCTGCTTGTCCCCATTCTCTCTCTAACTGCCACTGGATCGAACAAAACAACCAACACCAAACAAAAATCCACCACATGCATCCACGGAGGAGTACCACACAAAGCGGAACAGTAGCACTGGTACACGAGTAGTACGTTCGTAACTAAAACGACTAGACACGTTTGGCGAGATCGAGATGATCAGATGATGGGGATGCATATCATTCTCAGGCACATAACAGCAATTGGGATGCATGTCAGCATGCTTGTAGTAGTCACTTCTCATTCTGAATTTCATTGATTGATGCTCATGCATGCATCCATTCGTCATCAGCTTTGAACTCTCTATCTGTTTTTTTTTTCCCTCTTATATGTACAAAAAGAACTTTGGACTAGCTTAGGTAAGCTGAGCTAGTGATGGTGGTGCCGTTGCTTGTTGTGGCACAGCAACACACTTCTTATTTTGGTATTAGTACCTCCAGACAGGCAGACAGAGCTTGGTTGTTGGCTTGCTCCGGAGAACTAGTGACAACATCACCTTGGAGACTTGGAGAGATTCAGGAGAAAAAAAAAGAAGAATAATAAAACTAGACAAGGGTGGAATTATTGGAGGTAAAAAAAAATGAAGAAAGACTAGATTGAAGAGGGGATCTAAAGCTGACAGAGAGCTAGCTGCTCTTCTTCATCTCTTCACTTGCCCCGCCGCCTCTGCTTCTTGCTCTGCTTTTGTGGCAGCAATTCTTCCTTGCGTTGAACCATCGATCAAAGACTCGCTCATCCATCCCATGTGCTACTCGATCTTGGCCATGCCCATGATGCGGCTGGCGGCACGCACGGCGTCGGGCGGCGAGCGTGGGTCGACGCCGGAGCCGGACATGTAGTTCCGGACCTCAATCCGGATCATCTCCTGCATCATGGCCAGGAACTCCGCGCTGAACGGCGGAGGCGGCGGCATCTGAGACGCTGGTGTTGTAGGAAGTGGTACTGCGGATTCCGACGGGGACGGATCGGGCTGCGGCTGCTGGTGATCGAGGCCGGGAAGGGAGAGGGAGAGGGAGAGCGAAGTGGCCGGAGGCGGAGGGACGACGACCCCGCCGGCCCTTGCGAGCGGGCGGTAGAGGAGCTGGTGCGGCGGCGAGGAGGGCATGTGGGAGGGGAGGCTATGGTGACTGGAGTCGCTGAGATCAGAGCCAGATGGGCTCCCGCTGCTGGTGGTGCGCTTGAGAGGGCGGGGCAGCAGCAGATGGTCATCATCGGAGGAATTAGTGTGCTTGCGCTTGAGGGTGGAGTTCCAGTGGTTCTTGATGGCGTTGTCGGTGCGGCCGGAGAGGAGCCTGGCGATGGTGGCCCACTTGTTGCCGAAGCGGGCGTGGGCCCTGAGGATAGTGTCGTCCTCCTCGGGCGTGAAGGGCCGGTGCTCCACCTGCGGCGACAGCTGGTTGCACCACCGCAGCCTGCACGACTTCCCCGACCGCCCCGGGATCGACTTGCTGATCAGCGACCAGTTGCGTGCCCCGTGCCGCCCCACCAGCCTCTGCAGCGCCGTGTCCTCCTCCGGGCTCCATGGCCCCTTTATCCGGTCCACCTCCCCGCCTCCTCTTCTGCACGCCATCATCCCTCTTCTGCTATCTGTCTTGAGCAATCGATCGATCAACCGATCTCTCTATCTATGTGTAGTTAGTGTGGGAATGGATGGATGGATTGGCGGAGGGGGAGGGAGCGGAGGGGGAAGAGGGGTATATAAAGCAGGAGGAGCAACACGATTGACCGCCGGAGAAGAAGGGAGCGGCCTCTGATGATGTGGTTTGATTCAGTTTACTTTGGAGTTGGTTACAGCTGGCGAGGGGCACACGCGGCAACGGCCGTTTCATCACGTTGCCTCGCGTTTTGCTGCAATGACGAGTTTACCCTCGCGCGCACGCCCCCCGCCCGCCTGGAATATCTACTAGCTTTGCTTCGCTTGCTGGGTGGCACCCAGGAGTTGGTTGGTCGGTTGGGCCGTCTCGACTCAGTTCGTGGACAGAAAGCGCCCCACGGCCTTTGGGTTCCGTTGCTCCGCTCAGCACCTCATACTAATCGTAACCCAGCCAGCCGGTAGGGAACCAACCATTGCTCAATGCCTCAATGATCTCGCTCTTCCATTTCAAAGGGCTACATAGAAATAGAGAAAAATGAATAACGCAAAACATATATAGAAAGCAAGTGTGTTTGATTTCTCAAAGAAAATCAAAACATCAGAAGACCGATCCATACCTTTTTTCAAACTTCAATCCTTTTGTTCCAATGATCTTATAGTAAATATATTTCCTAAGGATTGAAATCCTACTACATATCCTATATTCCAAAGGACTTCATAGTAAATGTTTCCCAATGATCAGAATCTTCTAAATTTCACTTGAAATTA
The DNA here is from genome assembly GCA_000325765.3 of Leersia perrieri. Taxonomy (NCBI): domain Eukaryota; kingdom Viridiplantae; phylum Streptophyta; class Magnoliopsida; order Poales; family Poaceae; genus Leersia; species Leersia perrieri. The sequence continues at coordinate 1,560,389 of CM002487.1, read as the reverse complement.
TTTTGGTCCAAAACAACATTACTAAAATATTAAAATGTGTCTGAACAAAATCAACATTTGTTTTTCTATAACGATAACACTATTAGAATTGTGTTCAATACTACGACAACATAAATCTAACCACATATATATGTGTGTGTGACACGAATGTGTATACATGTGAGAGCTTCTCTTCAAACTACAGGAGTGTCAAAATACAAGCATAGGAAAACCGTAATATTATACTTCCTCCTTCCCTAAATATTTGACACTCTTGATATTTTTACATATGTTTGGCCGTTCATTTTATTGAAAACTTTTATAAAATAAGTAAAACCACAGTTAAACATAAAATTATATTTAATAATAAATTAAATGGTAGAAAATTAATTAATTATGGTAGAAAATTAATTAATAATTACACAATTTTTTTTATAAAACAAAAGATCAAATATATACTTAAAAAGTAAATGGCGTCAAACATTTATGGAAGGAGGGAGTAATATCTTTGTACTTCAAATCTTATTGATGGGCAAAATATATGAAGGCTACATGAATTATCATTCGGATGATGAAGCACAGGAAAATCACAGGCATGAGAGTTAGACACGTAGGAAGATTTCCATGTTGTTAACTCATGTTAGGAATCCTTCAAAATGATTATGTTTTTGTTATTCCTATGGAAATTTCATGGAGCTGCGGGAGCCAGTTCCTTTGTTTGAATGTTCCATATAGGAAAATTGTCTACAGGAATATTCCTTTTCATCATTTTTTAAAAAAAAGCATTAGTCCAATAAGCCATAAATGATAGTATCATATATGCTGTTTGTTTATTTCAGTTGTGGTGCAAACTCACTCGCAATTGTGAGCAACGCTTGTTGCATGCCGTAATGGTTTGTTCTCTTCGTAATTAACTGCCAGTAATACTTATATATGCATTATGCTCCACACTAACCAAAGAGCTATTAATAATCATCCAGATAAGCAATCGTCTTTTCCTCGAGGAAAAAGGGTACTTGCTAATAAGCACTCTTTTCCCCATGCTAGCAACACCAAACTCCTTGTTGGTGAAGGGCAGATAGCTTGTAGTCACATCGTCGACGGCTAACTTTTGAACAGTAGGCGCCCGCTAGATATAAGCAAAATGAAAATGAGAATGATGATAGAGAAATCTCATATACATCCAAATGATCCAAATGAACATGATAACAAAGATTTCACAACTAGATCCAGACATTCGTAACTAGTTCACAAATATTATATCCTTCAAAGACAACATAAATAGAATCGTATAGCACATATGAGTACTATCATATTTTTAGCATAGGTTTCGAAAAGAATGCCACTACTAGCCCGATTTTATCTAACCAAAACTGCATGATTCACATAGATCAGTGACAACACATATCCAGATAGTCCTTTGAGTACTATCACATTTTTAGCATAGGTTTTGAAATTTGAATTTTAACTATTTTCATATAAACTTAATTTTTTATCAGAATATAATGCCACATAGTGTTACCATGATCATAATATATATATTTTTATATATACTTCTCCTGTATTTTTTATTTTATTCCAGTTTCTCCCACACCTCATCGACCACACTTGATACACGAAAATGCACTTGATGTTAACCAAATTTTAAGAGGCTATTAGTTGTTTTCAAATGCCATAGATCACATAAATTTTGATTTCTTTTTATTAAAATATGATGTTAGACAGTGTTACTATTATAATACTATATGTTTACATACATCCTCCATATTTTCAAAATTTTGAATTCCTCCAATTTCTCCCACAAGGACACAACTTATCAATTTGAGCGGCTGGATTCAGCCAAATTTCATGAATTTCGGTCACTTTTTTGTTGCTTTTTGAAACCCTGGCAGGGTATTAGGAATTGTTTCAGGAAATGGGTTAATTAGGAATTGTGATATGTGTTGGGCTAAATTAACGGAGAGTGCAGTACGTATATATTTCCCAAGGCAGCTACGGACCACCTTCCGGTTGTTTCCTAGTCACTGCTGCTGCTGCTGCCGATGCTCGCGTTCGTTTGTTTCGTGCTTTAGCTAGCTCAGCTTCTTCCCTTAGTTGTTACTCGATTGTTGGAGAACTGTCGATGTGTGCACGCATCCATCAATCATTCTTTTCTTCTTCTCGGATATATCCGCCTGTGCGACTGTGCCTGCGTGTATACATGATCGATAATTTGCTAGCCGCTCCATTGGCAACCGAACGATGGATCGAGACGGCACAACACCGTTCGATCGTTTTCTTCCCTTCACTTTTGTTCCTAGCTGCTTAGCTTAGCTAGCTTGCACTTTCAAATTAATTTGTTGATCCATGTATACATCGATCGATCGGTCGCTCATGGGTCTCGCTCTGCTCTTCCGTTGGAGTGTTTTTATTTTGAGTGTTTAACTAACGCATCCACTCATTTGGTGCCGTCGTCATCTCATCTCTTACATTCTGCCAACCCAAGTTAGTTTAAAGATAGCTACACATTGTGTTTATATGTGATAACCGACCATTAGCGCTGCTGAATTAATTTCCAGCTATATTAAGTTGTTAATTAGTCGCTAATATATATATATACATATATATATATTGTATTCCTTCCTTCCTAAATACACCATTGATTTTTTGACATATATTTGTCCGTTCGTCTTAGTCAGAAACTTTTATCAAATAAGTAAAACTATAGGTAAATAAAGCATAAAATTATACTTAAAAATAAATTAAATGATAAAAAATAATTAATAATTACGTAAATGTTTCGAATAAGACGATCGGTTAAACGTCGGTAAAAAAGTTAACGGCGTCAAACATTTAGGAAGGAGGGAGGATATGTATATCTTGAGTGATGAATTTTACATGCCTCCATTTTATTTGGCAGAGTTTCACATTGAGGCCCTAGCACATATTTTTGCTTTAATTTGTCGATACTTTTCTTACATTTCTTTCCACTTGAAACCTGTTTTCCTAGCTTAACACCGTTACTGGATAGATAGATCGATCGAGATAACTGTTAACAAGATTTAAACGAAGCTTATACTCATATATCGTGCTCTGATTACAATGAAATTATAGATGCCAGTAATTCTTAATTTACTTGTATATTATCTTGCGTATTAATTAAGTTCTTAAAGGAGTGGTGTTTGTTAATTGATGTCATCTATATATTCTGGCATGCGGACCCGACAGGCCCAGCGGTTGTGCAATATTCAAAAGTTTTCGATGGACATATGGAAAACAACTCCAGTGACAACTACAAGTCGTATATAATTAATTAATCTGGTATATAAATAACTATATATATATATATATATATCGTTTTATGAATGACATGGAGGTTTACATGGCACCAACGGCACGTATAATATGCAATGTAATACTCATGTACGTACATTCATATTTGTTTTGTTAATTAAACAAAAGAAGACACACGCATAAAGGATATTAGTAAATTAATTTTACTTATGATTAGCCACGGACACGCGCGACAAGCGTACGCGGTTTTGATATATGCTGTTTTGGCGGTAGCTAGTTAGTCACAGTGCAGTCGGTCACATATCAATCACAACGGGCGCCTCCGCCCCCAATCAACTCTCAAAATACTACTAGAGTACAAATATTATACTTGCTTGCCTCTTTTGTCGTTCAGTTCTCCTTCAATTCCTTTTCCATGCATGGACCACGCAACGGCCCCTGGGTACTAGCATCAAGGAAATCGATTAATGACGTTAGCAGCGCGCAAGCTGTTTGCTTAATTGGAGTATATTCTGCTTATGTTCGTAATGCTCCTTAGTTTGGTCCATAAGGGAGAAGTTGTCGACCAAAGCTGATAAAATTCAAACAAAACTTATAAAAAATTACTTAAAGTTAATAATAATATCTCATATACCACACTCAATTGAGTGGTTTCTGAATGCGAATCAATTTGATCGATACGACTATTAATCATGCTAACAGTGCGATTATCATCATATTCTAAAGGAGAAATCCAAATTATGCTCTGAACTATTGTGGTAGTTCAATTTACTCAATAAACTCTGCTATGGATCATTCTGTACTCCTAAATATTTAAAGTGGACCGATAACCCTCTTACTCCACTCTAGACTCTAGAGTGGTTATGATCATATTACTTACATGTTCTATATATAAAAAAAAGGCCAGACCACTTGTCTATGCCACCTCATCCTCCTCTTTCTTCTACTACCTTTCTCTTCTCTCTACCCAACAAAAACATGGAGAAACCTAGGGTCACAACGGCAGTGGCACCTTACCCTCATTGACAGTGGCAGCTCTCACGGATGGAGAGGAGGTGATGGCTTCTACCCTCTTCACGACCACGAGTCTATCACCATTCTAGAATTGTGTCAGATCTTGGGGCAAGCCATAGATTTACCACCATCCCTGACTCCTCCTTCGACCCTAATGCCCTGAATCTCCTTCCCCTCGCCGATCCTTGATCGCTAGCCCACACCTTCACAAACCCAAGTGAGCTCGACGTCCACCTCAGAAGCTGACCGCCACATCGATCCACAAACCTCCCCAAGAGAGCTTTAGGGCCTGTTTAGGGGAGCTTAAAATTATGAGAAGCAGCTGTCTGGTAGTCAGCTTCTGAGAATCTGGAAAAGCTCTGAAACCCAGCTTCTCCAGCTTCTGGCTTAGTTAATTTTCCAGAATCTGTAACTACAAATTCTCAGAAGCTATGAACCGTTTGGGGCAGCTTCTGCCAGCTGTAGCTTCTCCCAGAAGCTATAGCTGGCAGAAGCTCCCCCAAACAGGCCCTTAGATCCATCTCCGTTGTCTGCAAAATCAAGCATGATCTCTTAACCATCGTTTGCTACCTCCACCAACCTTCATCGAGTTCAAGCACAATCTCGCAAAACTCGACAAGTGAGCCCATGCTCATCTGCCAACTCCTATCCTCCAACCTGTAGGGGACCTTGAGTTTTGACTCCACCAACCTTCCCGAGCGAGCTCGACAAACTTTGCTAGCCGTCGCCTGCGCTAACGAGCACGAGACTGTGGTAGGGAAGCAGAAATTGCAGCTAGGTACAGAAAGAGATGACATGTACGATTATCCATTAATTTTTTATAGAAAAATTGCTCTCAATTTGATGATTGGATTTCCATGTGGCCAAACTATTGTGCCTGTGGACCATCTAAGACCAATACCACTTAAAAATAGGCTCTAGTTTCAAAAATCAAAGGGTGCAAACTTTTGGTATTAGAGTTGGGGAGGGGGGAGGGGGGACAGGGTTTCAACCGAACTATTGTAGTATAGGGGGATAGTTTAGAGTTTTTCCAAGTACTATAAAATCTTATTACAAGACATATTGTACCACACTACACACTGAACATCTGCTAGAGGATACCATCATATATGGCGGTTCATTCAAACCGACACAAATGAGACTTTTCCTGCCCTCGTGAGCCCCTGTAGAAGGAACTTTAAAATGGGCACATATGAGCAATGACGTGGTGTCGTGCGACATACTCCGTACAGTACTGACAAACAAGCTAGAGGTATGAAAGTACATAATGTAGCCGGCCCATATATTAAGGAGTAGTAAGATTCAGTGTTTGAGCACGCACACGTGATGATCGATCCGTCCTTACATGTGGGTGTGCCCCAACCTAAGCTTAGCTTGTGTTCTGCCACACATGGCGTGATGGAGGTCTGCCTAATCGACCCATCATGCATTGCACGCTGACCTTGGCTCTTTTCTTTTCTGGCTCAACAATCAGCATCGCACAGGGTAGTCTCTATGTTCTCAGGGGCCTAGGCAAACTTGCTAGATATGAACCCTTTTATACTAAAATTTTTTTACCAGTTAAATATACTATGTAAACTTTTTTACTAATATGATATAAATAAGCATTACTAATACGATAAAACGAGCAGTTGCAATATAATATTTAATTCTTGATAAATAATACCAATTGTGTAAAAAAACTAAAAGAGCATGAAAACTACGAAGAATACCTTAGGAGATGACAAATATGCAACATCTCTCATAAAAAACTTTTTCGGGCTTTTATTGAAGCAAAATCATCAATAACGATACCGATATTGATGTTATCCAACATATTCTTCTCAGTTTTGCACATAGACAAGCCGTTCAATCTTTCCTGTGACATAGTTGACCTCAGATAGTTCTTCCAATAATTTAAATTTTGAAAACTTCTTTCAGCTACAATCATAAGAAAAATCTAACCTAACTCGGTTTGTACATTGCATACCCAATTTTTAATCCCTAACCTTTGATCCATTTGTCAGTTTGCCATAGCCGTGTGGCCACATCTTTCCCCTTCCATTCCTAACCTGCTAATTAACACCTAGGCTAGCAACAAAAAGGAAAGAATAATCATGAATAATTAAATTTGAGATCGAAGATACCAGAGTTCAGAAACAATGGCGTCGCATCACAGTGTTGTGGAGGCAGCGTCGCGGCGAGGTGATTGGCTGATCGTGGGCACACAGCAACTCGGCAAGGGGGCAGGCGCGGTGCCGCAGTCAGGCCATCAGTGGCATGTAGCGGCAGCTAAGTCGGAGAGGCGAGGAGCCATCCCGAGGGCTGAAGAGATGTCAGATGCGTGCGGTGCGCAGGTGCCTTCGTGGCTTCGTCGCATGATTGGTTGATTGCGTTGGTTGAATCACGTATTCACGTTGGACTTCGCATGGCCCGATGGCCACAGGCAAATACATGGCCACGTGGGCCACTCTCCCTCAGTCTCAGCCTTCCAATGGGCCAATGCATACATATATACATACTGAGGAGGACCGGAGGGTGGGTTGTTGGCGATGGGCCCCTGCCAGCTGTGGGCCCTAGGCAGTCGCAGTTCCGGCCTACCCCTAGAGCCGGGCCTGCGAGGCTGCGACATTGGATCCGGTGGGACGTCCGCCCTGCTGGACATCCTCGACATCCACACGTCTGAAAAACACAGATACGGAAAGAACTACTCAAAGACATACAAGAAAAAGCAGCTGTATATAACTAAGAGCTAAAACAAGTTCATAAGTTTAGGACTTCACAACAAAAGAAAGGAAAAGACAACATTACAAGATTACTCCTTGTATTGAGGGAGAACAGTCTCCCGCAACTCTGCCACATCTGACATCATGTCCTCCCACGTGACGTCCTCTTCACCCTTGGTCAGGATCTCCTTGAGGTCGATCTCGAGGTGAGAGAGCCGAATGCATGCGGGGACATGGCAGACGCCGTTGCATAGCCTGGTGGCGGTATCATCAGCGGCCTTGTTGATCTGACGGTTGGGGACGGTATTCAACGCGTCCACCACATCGCATAATGATAAGACTAATGTAGTCTCATCGCAACACAGAGGGATCTCGATGTCAATGCCAAGCTTCCCAGTGACTTGGTGAAGCCGCGTGAAGTTTTGATGGAGAGCATCTTGGATCGCTCCTAGGTGCTCTGTGACCTCGTTAAGCTTTCACTCCAGCCCCTTCTACTGATTTTCATTCCCGGCCACCACCTCCTTTAGCTTCTGGAGGTCCTCCCGTGTAACCCTAAGCTCTTTCTCAAGATTGGCCACACGCTTGCCTGAGGACTCCACTTGAGCATTCGCCTGGTCGATATCGAGCAGTACTTCTCAAGCACTTGTCTCGAGAAGCCGCTGTCCCTCCTTCAGCATTTCGGTCCAAGACCGAGGGGTGGCGGTAAAAGGCGGCGGAGGCGCGGGAGAGGTGGCGGTGATGACCAGCATGGGCGTGTGCGCGGCAGCTGGTATTGCACTTGTGACGGCCTAGTCCTTGCTGTGGACGGAGGACGCAGGCGACGCCCTACAAAATCACAGATAAGTTCCAGAATGTTGAAGGAGTAACGAGAGTTCAAAGATTTTGCTTACTTATCCCTGCTCGTCCTCAGCAACTTGGAGGCGGGGGACGTTACTCATGCCATGAGTAAGATAGTAAATGAGAACTACTGACGTCTGCAAGAAGAGAAAAATAAATATTTTTGCATGGTGATAGATACTTATACCGGACCCGCTCGAACGAGTGTGAGTGCTGGTGAGCAGCTCAACCCACTTCCTCTTCTCGCCCTTTGCCACCGCTGCTCTCCGCGACAACAGAAGCGGTGGTCATGGTATCCTAGGAGACCTTCTCTTTCAGCTGAGAGGCAGCCTGAAAATTGATGGAAGGGATGATGATGAGAGATCAGGCGGAAGTCGATGTCGTTCTAGTTCCCGAAGAAAATAAAGGGTGTAGAGCACTTACTTGGATGGCAGCGGTCTTCTCTGCTTCTCCCTGGCTGCAGAGAGGAGCCAGTCTCGACGGTGGCGGCTGGGCCTACCAATATCTGGCACGTAGATAGGGCCAATGGTCATTGAGATCTGCATAAGGATAGAACGGCATCTGTTATCAGATATCAGACAATGGACGAATAAGCAAAATGAGACTAAAACGACAACGCCAAGACTAGTACCTTGTGCTGAGGTCTGTGTTCTGTCACTTATCCCCGTGTACTCGAACACATGGTGGGCATGAGCACACAACGGTTGGATGCGCCGATTTAGAAAGTCTCTGGCAATTTCGTAACCGGTCAGGCCACGTACTCGCAATTCGCTGATGATATCAGCAAAGGCTTGAAGGGGAGGAGAGGGGATTGGCCTAGAGGTCCAGTGCAGATAATACATGGGTTTGTCCTCGGGCATGTCGTGAGTTGGGTCCATGTCGGCTATCTACTGGTAGAACCAAGGGGACCTCCAGGCACCTCGAGAAGAAGGCAGATGAAGGGGAATGCATTCCACCTTCATCCCGTCGCGATGACAGAATCCACAACAATTGGAGATCCGGGTGGATTCCATCCATTGGAGTTCATAAAAGAAGTAGAACAAATCCAAGAATGGCACTACCCAAATGTAGGCCTCACAGAGATGGGCGAAAATGCCTAGAAAAGTAATAGAGTTGGGATTAAGATGAAGAAGATGGGTACCAAAGAAATTAATAACTAGCAGAAGGAATTCAGAAGGTGGAGGCAGAATCCACATCGAACAAAATCTTCTACAGTGACTATTTAACCGGGTGTGGGTTTGGGGGAAGTATCGCTGGTCTCGCACGCCAGCCTGGTGCAGCTAGGGAGCGTGCCCCTCCTCGTTCAGCTTGGATATCATGGCGGCGTTGGTGGTTGAAGCGCCGTGATCCATCGCCGTGGGCGGTCACCGGTGAAGAAAAGGGGAAAAAGGTTAAGATTTTGGGACGAATAGATTGTGGAGGCTGACACTAGGAAGTTGGGGAGATTCCTCAGCAATAAGTTGGAAAGGTTGCCCACGATCTGCTTTTATGGGCGAGCGGTGCGAATGTTTGGTTTTCAAGAAAAGGAGAGAGATTGCCGCCAAAAATTTTTAGGGCTTGTTATTGTTCGTTGATTAGGCTTCAATTCACCTATAGATCATTGAAATTCACCTACAGATCGTTGGACTTCCTCTATGTTCTTGACAACTCCATGTCTCCTAGGCACTTGTCGAGAATGACCAAGTGAGAACGATAGAACACTGGCAAGTGAAGTCGTGGTCGACAAAAAAAGTTCGTTTAAGTTGAAATCGGGGGCTAGTGTCAAGGCTACAGATAAGGTATACCTTATACTATGTGGCTAATGGAATATACACGTATAGTATACCCGAACATATATGAATTGTTTCTATAAACAAACAAGGAGATTTACTACGAATAAAAGGAAATATTCTCCCGGGTCTGGTGACTATGGAGTCCTACTCGGAAAAGATTAGATTTTTCCGGATATCGTACTGGGTTCCATGTCTTTGAGTCCTACTTGGAGACATGGGTAACCCATGGTATGAAGGGTGAACCCCTGGAGGGGTTTAGGGATCGAATTAGACCACTAGCATATCCACCAGAATTCATGAAGCCGGAGTAGCTAAAGCCAAGTCACCAAGATAACTAGTCAACTCTTCCGACTACTATCTCGTTGACATCGTCAAGACCCGCATACTACTTTGTACTTTATGACTATACGAGATCAATCCCATATAAACTGGATTAGGGTATTACCCGACTAGGGGTCTGAACCAGTATAAAAATCTTTGTCTCCGTGTTTGTGCAATGTCGTTTTGCGTAGACCCTTACACCAACGTACCCCAATACTTTATTTATCTGGTCTACGAGTATCACCCATTGACACTTATCATTAGCAACTCCAACTGAAAGTATTTAGTATTGATATATCCTTCACCTTAAAACTTTCATACCATTTAATTCCTCTTCTCTCAACAAGGGAGCTAAACAATTAATCAAAAACTGTTTACTATCTAACTCTTCCAGTGTTAAGAGAGATGTTTAGCTTTTTTAATCACGAGCATCATGTCTATTAACTCTTTTTTCTCATTTTTGTAAGAACCACTAAAATTCTTAGGCCAACCCCTTAAGTATTGTCTTAATTCTTGGGCCAACCCCTTAAGTATTGTCTTAATTCTTAGGCCAACCCCTTAAGTATTGTCTTAATATAGGAATATTTGATTGCTACCTTTCCATGGGAGAATGACCATAAGCTACTTCAGCCCGCACATTCTGGACCATGTCCACAAAGCAATCCCGAAGCAACAAAGCAAGCTCAAACTTAAAGCTCTGTTGATTATTGCTCGATGACGCTGAATTTGTGTTCAACGGTAAAGTCCTATGATCTGATATGTCTCTTGTTAAAGCATGAACAGAGGACAATGGAAATTTTTGTTCCCACACCGTTGAGACCAAAATTCTATCAAGCTTCTCATTAGGTTGGTATAGCAAGATTTCCCCCAAGTAAAGTTTCAACCCGGCATAATCAATTCTCTAAGATTAAGACTATCTATGACAACATTGAAAACAAAAGGCCACCTATCATCACAATTTGTATTATTTTTCTCCAAATTGCTTGTAAGCATATTAAAATCTCCTCCAATGAGCCCATATGCACTGGTTCAAACAGAAATTTTTGTTCTTTAAATGCATTTTCAGGAGGACCATAAACGAGTACAATAGCACATTTAAATTTATCTTCTTTATTAAATAAATGAAACTTTATGTAAAAATGCCCCTCTTCAATAGAGCCAATACCAAAGGTTTGCAAAGTAATTCCTAACAAAAAACCACTAGATCTACCTCTCGGCGGGTTACAATGCCACAAAAAATCTTTACATGAACAAATATTTTTAAGAGAAGTTGTAATAAACTCCTTCCCAACTATCTGAGACATTGCAATATAATATAATTGATGTTCCTTTGTAATATCTGAAATAAACATATGTTTTTACGTCCCTAAACCCATCACTGTTCCAAAAGATACATTTCATATTAAACACTTCTTCTTCCTCATAATAGACTTCTTTCTACTTTTTATAGAGCATTATGAGATTTTGGAGTAGCTAAATCATTGTCATGAGACCTAGCCAAATCAGTGTTCCTCTCTGATGATTAGTGACAAATCGAATACGAATTCTTACACCAGGGCATCCACTGATACCAAGACCTATATGGCTTGTGTGTCTGTGTGGTGCTAATCGAGGATTAAAGGTCGTCGACGAGGCACTTACATAGGTCTTTGAAGTATGTGCTTCGAAATCTCAGGTGTGCTTTGAATTTATACCGCTCAATGTGACCTAGTCGGTCTCATGGGTTGTGAATTGCAAATATAGCTGAATAAGGAAAGAATAAGGCCAAGACTATCTGGATTGTATTGTTCAGTGTAGTAGGTTTTTTCATGCCTTTTATGATCGTACCTAACTTTGGTGGGAATCTCTCCATAGTCGAATAGGTCGCCAGAGTATATGGTTACTATATACGTACCAATACATGATACCCTATACTGAGTACTATGACACTGTCCTTTTCTCACTCTCTCGATATCTCTCCCTCTCCCTTACTTGCCTACATGGCGGACACACCCAACAAGCCTCTAAAAGACAGTAGCGGCTCCAGGGCCAGAGAGCAGCGGCGATGGACACAGCTCGCAAACCCTAGAAGCCAAGAGCGGCAGCAGTGGAGACTGGGAGCAGTGGCAGTGACAACGATGAAACCTGAAACCACAAAGACTAGGGGTGCTGTCCTTGAGCCAGGGGTCGGGCGGCCTCATTCCAAGGAGCTACGACACTGGTGGGGTTGTTGGGATGGCGAAACACGTACTCCATCATCTGCAGTGTCGTTGGTGAAGGTAATGCTGACACCCTTGGCAACATCAGTGGGCTTCAACGGTAGCGCGGCGAGGCCACAGGGGCAACAAGCAGCGAGGGCGTCTTTGGTTGCCTCCAATGTGCAGGGAGCGATGAAGCCAGTGGATAGTAAGTGACGGTACAGTGGCAAAGGGGTGTGGATCCGAGAGTCGGGTGCACACCTAGGCCCTTTCCATGTCAAATTTTGGGCGCCAAAAAAAGATCAAATGGGACATTTTCTCTTGTTTTAGCACCAAAATGGATTTTCGTAGGTAAGGTGCAAGATGATACACCTACGAAAATAGATTTTTCGAGGCAGAGCATAAGGTGATTTTACTGTGAAAATATATTTTTACAGGTGTCTTACAACGTTAGCCGCGTGCGAAGGTTGGTTTTCACAGTCAAGTCTTTAGCTATGTGTGAAAAATATGGATTTTCACGAGCGATAAAATGGAAGGCGGCTTGGATATACAGCTAACTGAAAACCACCACGACCACATGTAAAGACCCTTTTTTTGGCGTAGTGGGCGTACCAGTGTACATCTTCAGCTCGTATCAGTTCATCCAAGTACAAGTCAAACTTACGGGATGCTAGTTGCATTAGCCTTGTTGAATAATGCTCATGTCTTGTAATTTTTGTTGAATATCGCACCAAATGGATATATCGTCCTAATGGCCTAATTAACCAATTATTTAGCCATATAGTCCATATTTCTTTGGAGCATTCGTTTTTCCTTTCAGAAAACAGGATTCTATGAACCTATGAACAGGGGAAATATGCACGGTTGTAATGTACGGTTAAACATTAGCACGAAAAAGGTGGTATCCTAGTTTTAGCTTCCAACTGTTCACATATATAGTTGAACGGAAGATGATGACCAATTATTGCCATGTTGTAGATCAGTCTAGATAAATTAGGATTTGATTGATTACTCAACCCCAAGGTGCCACTAATCCACTAGTCTTGTTATACTATATTGTAGTTTCAAGGTAGATCTAGGACTCTTTCTTGCCTAGATGCATGTTTTTGGGTTTTCTATTGTCAAAAGTAGCTTTGGAGCCTGTTGCAAAGTGGGCAGGCATATCTCTAGGATATCTTTCATGTGAAGCAAGACACAATGAGAGAAAAAGATGATGCCAAACGGCTCCAAAAAACGGTTGCAACAGCTCATCTGTCACCAGATATACTGACTTGTACATCTTTTGTATGTCCGGTTTCTAAGAAAGTCTCATGTTAGTTTGTGCAAGCGTATGAAAGGATGAACGGTTTGGCTTTTGGAGTTCCCACTAAACCAGCAAGAATTGTATGCTGATTAGGAAGCAATAATGCACTATATTTTCTAACGTTATCTAACTGAAATTTCATAGTGGTATCAACTGCTTTAGGGGCAAAAGTGTAAAATCATACACTACACTAGCTTTTCAATATATTTTTTCTAATTCCTTCCCTATTAATCAGAATGCTCAAATATTTATATGAAAATACTATATAATATTGAATTTATATAATAAATGATCAGTTCACTGTTTCCATGTTACAATGTCACAGCAAATGGCTGCTTGTTTTCAAATTGCTTTCCTTGCGGTTGATATATTTTTCAAAATATTAGAGGTTAGGCTTCATTTGGTTGAAAGTCCGTTTAGAATTGCCCATTGTTGTTCCCTTGTTTTCTCATACATCCATTTAGAATTGCTGTCTGGAAAGTTTTCTCCAACAATAAATATATAGTTACTACTGCAGACTTGTAATTGATCACTATGAAATACATCAACAATTAAAATGTAGTACAATTCCACTAATTTTGATGTCGTGGATATTTCCACATTGGAAAGAAACCAATAGAACAACCAAGGAACAATTATTGATGATGGCAAGGTAGAGGGGAGCAGCACCTCACCGTTGATGGAATCTAAGCAACAGCATTCTGTAACCCACTCAAATAAAAATAGGCCACAAATATATTCTCTTCCTCTCCTTTTTCTGCACCCACTCCAGAAGTTCTGATCCATTGACTAGCCATTCACATATAAGCAAATCGACTGGTTCTTTCACACATCTTGTAGTACTTTTGAGAAATGTTTTTAATCCAAAGAGCATTCAAACCACACTGAGTTAGCTTTTGGTTCCAACTTTAACTAACAAAATACTCAAATGCTAGTTGTACATGAGCACGCGAACATTTCTCTAAAAAATGTCATTGTGGACAGGGCATCATCTAATTAACGGCCACTACGGCCATATGACCTCATTGGTTATCAATGTTGTTGCTAAGTTTGTACGTGGTGGATGTGTCATCCTGTAGTGCTTCAGTTTTGGGGCTGGGGGAGGTAATAAGCCAAGGAATATTCTTTGTCATGCCTAGGCAAATAAAAGTAATAGTACTATTTAATTCCTCTTTCAATGTGCGCTGCGGAGTTGCCTCTTGATTGCTTATAATTGTGTGTTTCCATGCATGTGAGCAAATGACTTCTAATTTCATGTCCCAAATTTGTATATGTATGATATACATGCTTATATATTTATTTCACGAGACTATTGGGTTATGGGGAGACTACGGTAGCGCAAATCAAAATTTTTCTATCCTCCAAAACAGGAACTACTGCTGCTATAGATCATGGGATTACTATAAGACGCGCAGAAGAACGTCTCGGTTTAGACGAACGCGTAGTTGTTGCAGTGTCATGCAGTTGATCAATGTCTCCTCCTCGATCACGTCCTCATGTGCGGCTCGTCCTCGTGCTCTAGATACAGCACCTCCAAGGTATCCACACGTATAGGGAGTAAAGCGGTCGTGCCCCAGACTGCTAGATCCACGAGAGCAACAAAGGCATGCATGGGCGTGAGGAGATTGGCAGCTGTCGTGGCTTACCTAGTCTATGTGCCCCACCCCTCATTATATAGGCGTTCTAATGGGCTTCCGAACCCGACGTCCATTAGCAACCCTAAACCTTCTCTAATTCGGATCATATCCGAATTAGGCTTCCAGCCCCTTAAGCGTGTGACCCTATGGGTTCATGCACATATAGACATGGCCCAAGTACTCTACTCAGCCCAATAGTTGGCAACGGCCTCTAGCGAGACGTATCGACTCCTATGAGCAGTATATAAAGATCATATCAGACGAGCCATCACAACGTCATGTACAAGCTATTTCCTTTGCCTCACGATATTTTCTCTAGCTCTAAGCTGACCTCTTTTTCTCGATGTCGTGAGTCAGATCCTTAAATAGGTTAATACTTAACCTAGCACGGCCATGCATTTCTTGATCCGATTACTTGAGGGGCCAGAGATATCTCTCTCATATAGAGAGGCAAATCCCATCTTGATTAGTCATGGCTCACAACATGCTTCATGACAAATTCAAATATTACCTTTATAAATACCCAGTTATGGAGTAGCGTTTAATAGTCCCAAAGTAGGTCGATTCAAATGTTAAGGACATACGACAGTCTCAGGTATAAGGACAAAGCATACACGTTATGTAAAGAGAGAACAATATTTCAATATCTCACGTTGGGTCGGTCTAGTATCATGCTACACATATGCCCGCATTATTAGTTTGACTTCTCTATGTCCATGACTTGTGAAACATAGTCATCAACTAATACATGTGCTAGTCATCAACTCCGATTAGAGATAACATTAGAATAACCATACAAGTATAGAGTTTCACAAATAATTTACGTAATTGCCAATCAATACAGTTTATCTTTCATTGATATTTAATAGATAAATAAATGTTATGTATACAACGAAATATGATCATCTCTATGAGTACCTTCAGGACATATTTCTAACAAAACCTTGTTTACAAGTAACAATTACAAGACTTATTGTCATGCCTTATAACTCATTCTTCTTGTTAATCTCACTAATTTGATTCAACTTTGAGCCCTCTATCTTAATTAGGTTAGCATCCAACATACAACGTACCAACAGACCAACAACGTTCTAACAACTAGAGTTCTAAACCACACCTCTAAGGCTCTTAACAGCCGATTCAATGTTACAACCAGCTACTATCCGGGGCTAATCTCTTAGGACATGTTCAATCTTTGAGATACTAATGTATGTCATTTTCTTTCAAGTCGATTAGAGTCAGCCTTTCAAGTTAATTTAGAGACAGCATATTCCAAAAAAATCTAGAGACAACATATGAGACACGATGTATAATAAGCTGTCATCTACGTTATCTGTATATTAGTATTTATCTTTTCAAATAAAATCAATTGGTTCACTAGTAAACATACATGTACAATCCTATTTGGCTACAATAGTGAAAATGTTCCCTACTACTCTATGCTGCTGCCATTTACAACTGACAACGAATTTACATATGGATAATTACTCTCTTCCACGCCCACAAAAATCCAATGTGTTATATTGTTTTACTCTTACAACATCTGTACCTCATTGTATATGCCTTAGCGCGTAATCTCAGACAGTTTTATTTTATTTTATAAACTGTTTGAGATGTGTTTTCTTATTGCTGCTAAAGAGTTAGGATCACGGATTTGCTGACATGTAGTAGTGTGGATCATAAGCACCTCATATCGATCGGCTCTTCCACTCGATAAGGTAGTTCACATGAAAGATTGAGAATATGTGCTAAAACATTGTTCATATCATACTAATTGTAGTTCTTCTAGTCTAATTGAAATGGACAATCATATATTCTATTTTTTCTAAGATACTAGTATCGAATACAAAATTGTTTAATCTTGGTGGGCACCCAACGGTAACAGATATGCTGCTCATTCCTCAGTGCTTAATTTGTGTTGGATGTGTCATCTTGTGCTTTCGGGGCTGGGTCCAAAGAAGCATATGCTTCATGCCATTCTGTCATGGTGCTAAAGCAAAGCAATTTTTGTCTTTGTTTTTTGCGAGGAGGCAAAGTAAAGTAGCCTCTAGTTTGTCCTTTTATAAGCACACTGATACAAGTTGCTTCTCATGGGATGGCTGCTACTCCAGGGTGCAGATGTGCATGAAGTTTTCATCTCTGCCCTCTTATGTTTGTTTGTCTGTATCAGATAAATGTTTAAGAAATTAGAGGGCTGGTGTGAGGTGTGGTATAGGTATTCGTTGTGTAAAACAATAAGGACATTGTTGATATTCTATTTTAGCGAATTGATCAAATGTCAAGTCTTTTTCTCTTGTTCCATCTGAGGAGAAAATTGTTACTCCTCTAAGATGGCATATTTACTTTGCAGTTACAGGGCTTAGGTGTCATAGCATGACGTTTATAGGTCAATTAAACTTCTGTCTCTTTTTCTTTCACCTGGACCACGTTTTATTTTCCCTTTTTGTTTTTTCATTACATGATTGAACCATTGGCCCCTGCATCATCACTTTCTCTAGATCGATCAAGGCCAACTGATGACTCCCTAACTCTAAGCCACCAGGGGCGGATCCAGGATCCAACTGAAGAGGGCGCTCAATGCATTCTTCCATGTTGTACAAGGGTATCAACGGGGTAGGGGGTGCCCATGCTGATCAGCCCTTGGTTGTATCACTGTGTGCTTTCATCGTCCCTGCGAATATGATGCATAAATTTGTTGTTACCATCCTCGGGCTTTCCAATATTAAAAATCGGTACTAACTCCTTTCCGAAATATATGATGCATTGACATTTTTTACGTAAGTTTGACAGTTCATCTAATTGAAAAATTTACATAATTATTAATTGTCATACATTATTAAAGGTACTTTAAGCATAACATATAAATATACATATCTCATAAATATTTTTAACCAGTTGAACATCAAACATATGTAAAAAGGTGAACATTGTCATACATTTTGAGAAAAAAGGACACAACAGGCTGACAAAGAGAAGTGGGATTATTTCAGCTAGTAAGTCTGTCCCAAAATAAAGCTACCTCGTAATAGATTGGACATTTCTTAATACAATATCTGTGGACAAATTTTATGTCTTGTACTATGTACCTATATTTTGTGACTAGGGTAGTACATAAATTACATTGTAAGTTGTTGTCGGCAGTCTAATGAGGACATCTTCCATTACTACCCGCTGGAAAAAATGCAACAGGATGGCCCGAGTGGCCCAGTTGTAGTCGGGCGGGACCGTGTGAGCCTCTTAATAATCCCACCTTGTTTAGCTTGGTAGGAGGAAGCCAACATAAAAGAGAGAGCAACCCTTCCACTATCAGACTAGTCTTTTAGGGCGATTGGGCCTTTCCCCGAGTGGGTGTGCCGGAGTTGCAGTGCTAAGATTGCGGGGTTCGGAAAAATCCGGATCGGTGTGTTGAGCTTCGGCCGTATGGTGCTAAGATTGCAGGATTCGGGAAATCCGGATCAGTGTGTCAGGCTTTCGTCCAACCCCTCCTAGGGCAGACTCATTTTGGTATTAGAGCTCTAGGTTCACCGTCAAGTTCGCTCAATTTCTTTACCCTAGTTTAGCTTTTGTTTTTGCCGTTATCCTAGAGTCTAAAAAAACAAAAAAAGTTTAGTCCATAGTCTCTCCTTAACCTAGACCGTGTTTAGCCTTTGCATAATTCTATTTCAGTCCGTAGTGTTGAGTTTGCGGTCGCTGGATTAGATTCACGTTTTTGTTCTAGATTTATCTGCTGTGTTGCGAGAGAGTCTTCCTTGAGAGATCAAGTTATACTCAGTTTCGGTTTGCTAGCCACCATTTGTTAATAACCCGCTTTCGCAAGCTTGATTAGATAGGTTGCAAACCGCCTTATGTCAATCACCCTGCTTCTGCTAGCCATCTTGTGAGCCACCTGCTAAACCTACTCGATTCCAAGAAACCGAACCGTGAAACCCTAATTCACGTTGTCTTCGGTAAAATAGCCATAACTTTCACATATAGACTCCGATTTCGACGTTTTTCATACTTTTCGAACATCTACAGAAAATTTCACATTTGATTCTCCCCGACTTAATCGGGTTTTCTGAACTTTTCGTTGCGAAATTCAGTTTGGAAGATTATGTTTTTGCCCTCGGAAGCTTGTACCACACCTACTTGAAAATTTTCCATAGGCCACATCTTACATCTGTTTAAGTTATAAATTTAGGAGTTTGTTATTTGTGTACTCCTGGTTGAGACAAAAATATAAAAAATAAAAAAATGGAGAAAAAAATTGAGAAAAAAAATTCTGAGAGGGACTGCTTACTCTTGTTGTGTGCTGAGTACAACTTTCAGATGTGTTTCTTTGTTGAGAGACTTTTGAGAGAGAGCCTATTTCCTTTGTTTCCATTCTCGCTTGATAGAGTAGTTCTAGGAACGTGTGTCTTTCAGTGACTGCTACTTGTACTTAGGCCATTTATTCAGCATTACTATCTGTTATTGGATTGTGTACCACTCACATATATTTGGCGTTTCCATTGCAATCGCTCACTACGTCTTACAGGTATCCTTTGCTTTGCTGGTAAGAGCCTTATAAGGGCTTGGTACGGAGCTCCATATTGCTGAGAGTTGTTGAGAGGCACCACTTCTACATAGTAGATTATTAGGGATAACCTTCACCTTTTTATTCTAGTTTTGGTGTCTACAATGGCAGGTGATGATGGAAAAGTTGCAGAAAGAGATCAAAGAGATGATCACCAAGGACGTCATCGACGTGATCATCAAACTGAAGCTTGGCGACATCATAGAGTGGTTGGACAGACGTGTATCCACGCTAACTGACAGGGTTGCTGGGTTGGAAACTCGTCAACTAACCAATGAGGATGAGGATATTGTGTATGATTCCCAAGGTAATGTAGATGAAGCAGCTACACGGCAAGCACAACTTCGGCGTCATCTTCACACTAATACCACCGGTATGGGTGCACGACATCATCATGGTAATGATAATAATCATGGTCACGATGATCCTTATGCTAATTTACAATACCATCTTTTTTGGGCCATTATGATGCTAAGGGATATCTTCATTGGGAGATGACAGTAGAGCAAAACTTTAGTTCTCATGTTGTGCCTGAGCAACATAGAATTAGACAAGCCACTAGGGAATTTAAAGATTTTGCTATTATTTGGTGGACTGGTTTAGCTGCAGAGTGTATTGTACCTAATACATGGGAAGAACTTAAGGTTATTATGCGTGATAGATTTGTTCCACCATCTTATCATAGAGACTTGCGTAAGAATTTGATGCATTTAGACCAGGGAGATAAATCAGCGCAAGATTACTATGGTGAGCTTCAAAAGGGTCTAATGTGTTGTGGCATAGTATAGGGGACCGATGATTCTATTTGTCATTTTTACTCGGGGTTGAGACATGATATCTAGGACATAGTGGATTATAAGGAATTTAACACTGTCAAGCAGTTGTTTCAGTTTGCTATACTTGCAAAAAACGAATTACTGGGGCGTGATCAGCAGGGTAAGAACAAGTCAACTACATACTCTCCACACATGACGCCACCTTCGGGGATGACCATGGTCATCTCTTTCAGGGCACCCGCATCAGCGAGTAAGTGTTGTATTTCTTATCGTCCTCCTTGGAAACAGAGTTCCAACGACACGACTCAAAATGTCAATGGGTATTCTATGATTTTACAGAAATGAATCCGCAAGTGCACGGATGCACCATTAGTTGTAGCATTTCACCCGGAAGTATTCCAAGGTATTGTATTTATTTAATCCCAAGGAAAGATTTGTAGAACATAACCTTTCTAATAGTTTACATATAATTGCATACGTTATAATTCTAAACAGGGGTAAGATATAATCTCGGGTACAGTGACACAAGCAGCAAAGGACTAAACTAACTCTATATTAATCCTATGTTAATCTAAGTGGGAGCAGTTCTAGAATGTTCTATTTCTATACTTGTCATACAACACCCTAGCATATAATAAATAACATATAACATGTGTAGTGTACCCTACTTACAATGCAGCTATAACTAAGCCAGAACCTAGCTATGCCCTCCTGGTGCTTCGCAAATTTACCCCGGACTACCGAGTTACTTACGACAGCCTGTCATAACCATCCAACAGAAAATAAATACGCAGGTGTATCTATCCCTAGGAATTTCTATGTAGGAATATATATTGTGGGGGAGACACCCATACTGAGCTGTCACCATTAGCGGCTCGCAAACACACCCAGAGTATATACACCCAAATAATGGTAAGATCTAGCCTAGACCCCATGTCTATGCCATCACTCCCTACTCTACAGCCTTGCAATTGAAATAGAGCATCTAAGTCCCAAATTAAATATCCCTTGGTCTAGACTAAGCAGATTACTAAAGTTATTAGACATTATACCCGCACCAATGCAAATCTCAGATAATGTAACTACACAAATTATACTAATCATGTATAAACTAAGCATGGTATTCTTAATCTAAGCTAGACTAGAGCACCACAAGTATATCATAAGAAGAATGGTTATATTGAAATACCGAAAGTCTTACAAAAGAACTAGAAAGCAAAGTAAGAACGTTACTAGAATTCCTCCGAAGCTTCCTTGAACTTAGAANGAGGATTGGTACAAGAAGCCACCAGCATCACTCGACGCAATGCTCTTCAGAGCGGATCTCTATGCTTACCGCAACCAAGGGTTGGCTGCGCAAAATCCTAGTGATGATGACTCAGATTCTGAGAACTCGGTGGCGTACGGAGAAGGAGAGGAACGCCAAGTAGCTTTTCTCAACAAATCAATTCCATTCGATGACCTCGAGCAGAGTAGTTCCGGCAGCTTTTCCCCGATACACGGGATCTTCATGGCTGAGGTCACAGATAAACCACTGACTGCTGAACAACTCACCCAACGAGTAGCCGACATCGAACAACAAGCCCGCGACCTCGAGCAAGCGCAGCGACAGCTGGAAGAGGCAAGGGCTGAGGATGAATGACGACGGAATGAGCTAGAAGAAGCAGAAGCCCAACGACTCCGCGAAGAGGAACGACGCGCCCGTGAGGGTGCGACCCGATGACTCGCCAGCTCAGGCCGGCGAGTGCAGCAACGACTCAGCACAATTCATGAGGGGGAGCAAGTCCTCAATACTCCCCAACAGAACATAGCGGCTGCTCAAACACTATTGACTACTCTCATGGAAGATGTACCAGCTGCGACATCCCTTACCACGCAGCTAACAAAGGCCTGAGCTCTCGTTTCGGCAATAGGGGTTCAACATCACAACCAGGCAGTTGCCGAGTCAACCTCGAAGACAACTCCGCACCCACGACGCCAAGAGTCTTCTAAATCATCACTCGGCTGAACATCTGCATCGCAGAATTATTCAGTCACCACCCCGAGCCGAAGAGCGGAGCGAGAAAGGAATCTTATGATACTCGAAGAAGAACAACAAAGGAACGATGAGGAGCGGCGTGGATTGGATCAAGAACGCGAGAGGCTACGACAAGACCGTGACCGTTATCTTTGCCAGCCTCACTCGGACGCCCGTGATCTCATTCACCACGACCTCCACCACGTCATCAACAACAAGAGACGCGAGCGACAGGAGTCAGATCAACGGTGGGGCGAATATCATCATCGACAACTCGGCATCTCGCCTCCTAGGCGCGATAATTTTGATGAAGGCATCCTAGCTTTCACCTCTGGTCTCCGACAAGTTACATGGCCGACAGGATTCAAGCCGACTGGGATCGAGAAATATGACGGCAAAACCGACCCCAGCGCTTGGCTAACCATTTATACCCTGGCGATACGAGCTGCAGGAGGAGACAATAGAGTCGATGAGGACATAGCTTAGATATGAGCATGACTACCTTATATATTCATCAACCAAATTTGTGTATGTTCTATGTTAGATTTACTTATTATATATTTGAACAAATATTGCTACACAATGAATTTCGTGTGTTTTCATTTGCAGAGGTACTTGCTTGGGAGAAGAA
>CM002487.1:1509618-1525576 GCA_000325765.3 Leersia perrieri | reverse complement strand
GTTCCAGCATGGGTGGTAACCAGAGGAGACGTGGTGCTGCGATTGCGGGGCTCAAGAAGCCGGATCGACGTGTGTTGCGACTCCGCCCAAATCGTTGGTTATCAGAACCTTTCGGAAGATCGGGAACCCTAGTCTACATCACAGCCATTGACTATTTCAACGACGAAGAGGAAGAAGAGGCAGCCGATGCCACCACTGTCAACGTCAGGAAGCGTAAGGCCCTCATCGTTGGCGACTCGGATGACGAGGTGGTCAACCAGTTGGCCCCGGCTCCTCGCCTGTCTTCTCGTCCACCGCCCACCGCGCCTAAGGCAAGGCCATTCTCACCTCGCCTTGTTAAACGCAGGCGTTTGAAGGTCTCCAACATGTAAGTCTTCTTTTCTTCACTCTAAATTCAATTTCTGTCTTCGAATCCTCTATGACTCTTGATTCTATTGCAGCAAGCCTAATACCAGTTTTACTTGTAAGGCTGATGATATTCCACCTCAGCCCCCGACTACTTCAGTAGTCAAGACGCCAGTGGTTATGCCGACTGATCTTCAGTCGGATTCTGCTGAGATTGTGATTCCAAAAACCACCGTTTCCCAGTCACCTCGGGCTGCCGACACGGACACACGTCCTGTCACAACCCAAGCCGCAACATCTTCTCATATCATCTCAACTAGTACGTTATCCAAACTTACTCAATTTCAGCCAAATAATGTTCTCTTCTAATTTCCAGCTATATCTCATAATGATCTTGTTCCAGCTGAGGCTACCCCAATTGCTACTACTGATCCTCCGGCCACCTCCACAGAAGCCACACCTTCCCCAGCTCCGACGTTCACAACTGTTGTTGACATGCCAAGTGCCGATAAAGGGAAACAAGTGCAAGGCTTTCGTGTAGCTGCCGGACCGAATGCCGGTTCTGACAACGAGAAGACAGTCAGCGAAGAGGTGAATATAAGTTCTACTTTCTCAATTAAGGCTTCCTTGTGTGTTTCTCTATATTTATCTTCTCAAATTTAATCTCATAGATTATCGGGTGGCGATATGGCCCCAATCCTGATCAGGTCGCACTCATGGATCGAGTTGAAGATCAAAAGAACATGACACGACTAATTCACTTGATGTCCGAGTCCTCTGACCTTGTCCTGGTGAGTCATATCTTGTGAAAGTCTTTTCGACTATGATCCATCTGTCATTCTCATATATATTTTCTTTTCTAGAAAGTAGTCAAGAACTCCAGCGCCAAGGATACCTTACTATCCGTGTTGGCCCCCATGGTTGAAGAGGGTGAACATATAAGGGATGAATTGTGCATCCTGAAATCTAAGATGGCCAAAAATAAGGACTCCGACAAGAGTATCAAGGATTCAGTTAGGGGTAAATATCTGATTCGTCCTTTAATCTTATCCAACTTGTTTGCACTTGTTCTCATGTCGGAGGACCTGTCATTGTAGATGTTGCCGGCCCTGATCCCGCTCTCGTCGAGGCAAAGAAACAAGCCGATGCACAGATCCAAGAAATTCAGAAGAGTGTTGAAATGTATGCCCTGGAGAATTGAGCTAACTCCCTGTGACATCTCTGCTTGTACCCTAGTTATCCATAACATTGACCAAGTTTCTTCTTTGTCCTTCTAGATCTTGTTGCCGGAAAGCATGACTTGGAGAAGCGATTGGTACAGCTCGCCGAGTCATACAAAAAACTTAAAGCTGAGTCTTCAGAGAAAATCCAATCTGCTGACAAAAAATACACAGATCTCCAGAAGAAATTTGAAGGTAAAAATTTCGAGCGTGATCACATCAATCCATTGTGTTTGACAAACTAATTTTGTCGTCCACTGTGTCCATGCGTGTGCATGCATCGACACGCGGGGATCCGGGGGACCCCCTTTTCGGTTCGGCACAGGGGTGTGGAATGCCAAGGACTGAGTTTAGGGGAAGAAGAAGGTGGGCAGGAAGGAAAATCCTGCTATGCGCATAAGACAGAGATTTATAAAGGTTTGGCCCGCAGGGAAGCGTAATAACCTACTCCTGTTCTTGCACTATGTGGTGAAGGATGAATTACAAGGAGGAATTCTCTCCCGGGCCGTGCTAGAGCTGGTGATTGAGGTGATATATCCATTTCTATGGTCCAACCGGCCCCTTTCTACCAAAGACCAGGGCCTCCTTTTCTAGTTCAAGGGGACACCACAGTTGTCCTCTACTATTTTTCAAGTGTGAGGGATGTTATCCCACTTGGAGCGGGCATGCCTGCCCTGTCTTGTCGAGGGCCATGTCTTGCTCATGTTGCGGGAGTTGGTGAAGTAGCAGGCGGCGTGGTTATCATGCTGTTGATGAGGTGTGTGATGCCTCTCTCCCACGCAGCCGTCCAACGCATTAAATGCGACGGTGAACGGGCATGGTGCGGGGCAGGCGCATGTGACTGTTGTTGACACTCGGTCACATACCGAAGCCTTTCTCCCATTCTCTTCCCCTCGGAACGGGCAAAAGGTGGGTGATGATGAGGGGCTGACAGCCGCGCCTCACTTCGCATAAATGCGATGGGGGCAGGTGTTAGACCTTCCTCTCTATCCAAGGGCATTGAATGCGGTGGTTGGTAGTTGGCTTTGCTCCCCGCACCTTTAACAAGGGGAACTATGGGTGAGTGACGTCGGGGGTCCGAGCGTCCCCGGACCCTATCTCTATAGGAGGCGAGCCCCCGAGTAACGCCCCGGGCCATACCTCTCGGGGTTGCCACGTGGTCGCTCGGTGCCCGAACCCCCTTATGTGAGGCGTGGCCTCCCCGCAAGCCCCCGGGCGCGCCCTTTCCAGGGGCGTGCCACGTGGCCTCGGGTGGCCCGAACTTAGTATTGAAGGAAGCGCATGTCCAAAACCCGAGCGCAACCCCCTTTAGGGCGTGCCACGCAGGTTCGGGGCGACTTTCTCCAACCATATGGGATATCCCCGTATCCATATCACCAACCATAGCCCCCGGCCTTCGTGTCGGACCATAGGACCGAGTCAGAGGCCTATACGTTGGTTTGTTTGACCTTCCTGCACACATACTAATAAAACCAAATCCTGTCATAATTACAGGGGCGGCCGGCCCAACCCTCCTTCTCGACTTGGTGTTAATTGGTGAGCATTTATGTCATAATTTTTAAAGTGATTTCAGGCAAAGCGTGAGCACGGAGACCTCAGGAGCATGTCTTCGTCGAGACTGACCAGACCGAACACCACAAACCCATTGCCGAGTGTCTAAGCTGCCAAGACCCGGGGGGGTTTGCTCGAGACCTCGGGAATCCGGTGGTATTTGGGGCACGGCTCGCGGCCCAACAAGTCCCTTCGGCACAAAGGCATGGCCGTTCCCAAATTTTTTATTTTGGTGATTGGCTCAACCGTTCACACATCAAGGATGAAGAGGGGAGCCGACACGCAATACATATAAGGGTTGAAAGTAAATTTGCATTTGATAGAATTAAACCAAAGCAGGAAAACATTGGTAGTACCACTGTGGGTTCACAGGGTCTAAGCTGCCCCAACCCGGAGGGGTCGGGCTCAGGTGGTTTGGGGCCATTGCTGGCACCACCATCCTTCGGGCTGTTCGCCACGGGATCCGGGGCCGTCGGTCCGCCTGACCGCTCAGGGCCATACGGCCTCCCTAAGGGTCGGGGGCACCTAAGGCCACCGGACAAGGGGGCGGGATACCGCTCGGGCACTAAGGAGGCCGGAGGCCACCACTCGGCCCAAGGGCTTCCCTAGCCGACGCTGTCCCGGGCTATCCTGCTACGGAAGTGGTAGTCGGGGGCGTCAAGGTCGCATGTACCCCTTCGCGCTCCACGACAAACGCCGCACTAATGACATATGGTGTTGTAGCCATGGAGATGTTGTGAGCAGTTTGGAGTCCCGCCTAAACCTGCATATGTTTAAGCAAATAGGCTTGCTTGCAAGGGTTATACATGGCTTGCCACTTGGTCTGTTCATCCTGACTTCTCGGCAGCCTCTTGAGGGAAACAAGTTTGGGCGACGCGCGAGGATGAGTGGGTGACCCGTGGCATCTGTGCATCGGCAGTGTCCGGTATGGAACTGGCCAGCGGAATACCAAATTCCTTTGCCGAGATCTAAGCTGCCTTGACCCAAAGGGAGTTTTGCTCGAGATCTCGGATCTTAGGCGGTATTCAGGGCACGGTTCACGTCACGGACACTTGTACTCAGCACAGAGAGCCGGTCTAATCCAAGCATCCTGGCACGTGCCACAACTAGCTCTCATTTGCCACCGAGGACAGAAATAAACATCCTTGTGGCAACATGCGAACTCGCAAAAAATAATAGGGGAAAAGATTCCCAAGCAATAACTAAAAATATGGATGCGAGATTGACAATAAAATAAATAAAGCACTTATCTTCGATCTGTTGTTTTGATGTCGTGGAAGATGTTCACCCGAGATTGTTGTGTCGAAGTCGATGCGGCATCGGGTGGGAGCACAACGTCGGTACTCCCACCCAGCGGCGGTGGTCACGCCTCTGAGCATCCCCCAGCCTCCTCCCTAAATGGAGGCGCCAAGGCCGCAAATCTCATGCAGCGGGTGGGAGCACGTCGCATGTGACCCCGCAGGGCGACGGTGGCCACGCCTCCTGCGCAGCCCCCGGCCCCCTCCGCCCATGGAGGGGCCGAGACCGTGGATCTCATGCGAAGAAGGTGGCATCAAGCCATGGTGCGCGAGGAAGCGCACAAGTCATGGCGAAGAAGACCTCGCCGGAGAGCGGGAAGCTCGGAACCCCAAGCCTCAGCAAACGCACCCCCTACTTGGCGCGCCAGCTGTCGATGCGTGTGCTCGACACGTGAGGATCCGGGGGACGCCCTTTTCGGTTCGGCACAGAGGTGCGGAATGCCAAGGCCTAAGTTGAGGGGAAGAAGAAGGTGGGCAGGAAGGAAAATCCTGCTACGCGCACAAGACACAGTGATTTATACAGGTTCGGGCCACCAGGGAAGCGTAATACCCTACTCCTGTTCTTGCACTATGTGGTGAAGGATGAATTACAAGGAGGAGTTCTCTCCAGGGCCGTGCTAAAGCTGGTGATTGAGGTGATATATCCATTTCTATGGTCCAACCGGCCCCTTTCTACCAAGGACCAGGGCCTCCTTTTATAGCTCAGGGGGACACCACAGTGGTCCTCTACAGTTTTTTCATGTGTGAGGAATGTTCTCCCTCTTGGAGCAGGCATGCCTGCCCTGTCTTGTCGAGGGCCATGTCTTGCTCCTGTTGCGAGACTTGGTGAAGTAGCAGGCGGCGTGGTCATCATGCTGCTGATGAGGTGTGTGATGCCTCGCTCCCACGCAGCCGTCCAACGCATTAAATGCGACGGTGACCGGGCATGGCGCGGAGCAGGCGCATGTGACCGCTGTTGACTCTCGGTCACATACCGAAGACTTTCTCCTATTCTCGTCCCCTCGGAACGGGCAAAAGGTGGGTGATGATGAGGGGCTGACAGCCGCGCCTCACGTCGCAACAAATGCGATGGGGGCAGGTGTCAGACCTTCCTCTCTATCCAAGGGTATTGAATGCGGTGGTTGGTAGTTGGCTTTGCTCCCCGCAACTTTAACAGGGGGAATTGTGGGTGAGTGACGTCGGGGGTGCGGGCGTCCCCGGACCCTATCTCTATAGGAGGCGAGCCCCCGAGTAACGCCACGGGCCATACCCCTCGGGGTGGCCACGTGGTCGCTCGGTGCCCGAACCCCTTATGTGAGGCGTGGCCTCCCCGCAAGCCCCCGGGCGCACCCTCTCTAGGGGCGTGCCACGTGGCCTCGCTGGCCCGAACCTGGTATTGAAGGAAGCCCATGTCCAAAACCCGGGCACAACCCCCTTAGGGCGTGCAACGCTGGTTCGGGGCGACTTTCTCCAACCATACGGGATACCCCCGTATCCATATCACCGACACACTGTTAATGCAGACTTAAAGAAATCATCAGTTAAAGAACTCAGCGCCATGAAGTCCAAACATAACGATGAGTTGTTGAAACTAAAGACAGAGCTGGATGAGGCTAGAAAGACGAATGCCGAGTTCTTCGAGGCTGCAGAACCAATCCTTGATGCTCTCCACTCGGCGACAGCTGGTTCAAATAACTCAAGCTCTATGATGGTCATCCAACTCCTCCAGTCTATGCCATCCAAGCTTAAAGAGATAATCCTTGAAAGCGCTAGTGTTGCCTGCGTCCAAACTCTAGCTATCCTCAGGTCTCTATACCCCAGTATCAACCTTCAGCCTATTATTTCAAGATACGCGGAAGGGACAACTGATGAGAAAGCTCTAGAATTAATCAATGAGGTGGATGATATTGCCAAAGTAGTGGCTAAGGACAACTTGTATCCTGAAGATGAAAACAATGACGAGTAGAACTTAGCAGGATCCATTAAAAAACAATCATATTTTGTGTAATATTTGAATGTTTTCACTTTATGAAATCCTTTTCGCTTTCGCTAAGTTGCACATTATTAAATTCACACTGAATCCATACATTTAAACACTCATTGACTAGCAAATGAGCTTCACGGTTTGGAGAGTGATTTAAATAACATGAGTCGGAAAAGCTTTTTTGTTGTGCCTTATATTTAAACACTCATCCTGACTAGATCTTGAGTACAGGAAACCGGCTAAAGCAATCAAAGCCCCTTTGTATACCAAATAAGAACATCACTAAAAAGAGCTTCATAATTAGGCATGAAAAATCTGACTTTACTAAAGACAGAGTATATAAGATACATGTAGCCCCCTACTGGCTACTCGAGTAACAATGGTACTCGACGCAGGTAGTCGACAGGAAAAATAATTGAAAAACTAAGTATAGAAGGGACGTAGCTGCTCTATGTTCCAAGAGTTGTCCACCAAAGAGCCGTCTTCACGTTGGAGACGTTAAGCACCCGGCCTTGTCACTTCAGCAATGATAAATGGGCCCTCCCAACTTGGAGAAAGCTTATGTCTGTTCTGGGTAGTCTGAACTTTTCTCAAGACAAGATCACCGACCAGAAAAGCTCGACCACATACATTGCGATTATGTTAATGACGCAGGCCTTGCAAGTACTTAGCCGACTGAAGTACTGTGATATCATGTGCTTCCTCTAGTCGGTCAACATCATCCAATCGGCTTTCCTCAAAGCCAGACTCGTTGTAGGCTTGAACTCGTAAAGACCTATGTGTAACTTCAGTTGGCAGTACAATTTCCGAGCCATAGACGAGAAAAAAGGGTGTGCATCCTGTTGCCTTCTCAACGACCACAAGACAGAACGCAATTCTTGCACCCATTTGCCCGCGTAAGGCTTGAGTCGATTAAAGATTCTAGGCTTGATGCCCTGAAGAATCGTACTATTAGCTCGCTCGAATTGCCCAAACTCATTGCAGAAGTCTTTGAAAAGATCACTCTTAAATTGGGTGCCATTATCAGTGATTATCTTGTTGGGTATACCAAAACGATAAATAATACTGAGAATGAAGTCCTTAGCTCGTTGAGATGTAATCTTGGGCACTGGCTTTGCTTCAATCCACTTTGTGAACTTGTCCACTGCCACGAAAAGATGAGTGAATCCACCCGAGGCCTTTTTGAAGGGACCGACTAGATCTAGCCCCTAGACTGCAAAAGGCCAAGACAATGGGATTGTTTGCAGTTCTTGAGCAGGAACATTAATCTGTCATCCAAAAAACTAACAACCTTCACAAGTTTTGAGAATCTTGTCGCGTCGTTAACAGCGGTTGGCCAGTAAAATCCTTGGTGAAAGGCTTTGCCAACCATGGTTTTCGATCTAGCAAGGTTTCCACAGATGCCCGAGTGAATCTCCTATAAGATTTGACGTCCTGCGTCAACACTGATGCACCTCATGAGCACTCCATTGGCCGCCTTCTTCGCCATCGTGAATGGTATAAACCCTACTTTTTCGCTCAATCTTCTCAGCTTCAGCCTTGTCAGATGGCAACTCATCTTCTGATAGGAAACGAAAAATTGGTTCCTCCAGTCATTCCGAAGATAGGCTACAACTGATTGGTCCGGCTACTCAGTGGCCGGATTTTCAGAGGACTTGGTAGCCGGCTGCTCCAAAGATTTGGCCGCCTGCTCTTTTTTCTTGATAGTTGGCTCATGAAGGTATTCAATGAATATGTCATCAAGAACTATTTGTCGACCGGAGCCTAGATCAGACAAGTAATCGGCTGTCTCATTGTAGTCACGAAGAATATGACTCACCTCAAGGCCTTCAAACTTCCCTTTCAGTCGGCGTACCTCTTGGCAATAGGCTGCCATGCTCTCATCCTGGCAATTCCACTCCTTCATGACTTGATTAACCACCAATAATGAATCGCCATATACGAAAAGTCGCTTGATATTCAAAGATATCGCTAATCTCAACCCATGAATCAAGGCTTCGTACTCAGCAACATTGTGCGATGCATTGAAAAGTATTTGCAGCACATATCTGAATCTCTCCTTCCTAGGAGAAACGAGAACCACTCCAGCCCCAGCTCCTGAAACGTGAAACGATCTGTCGAAGTACATTGTCCAATGCTCCAGGTTTTCGATCGAACTAATCGTCTGGGCTTCAGTCCACTCAGCGGCGAAGTCGGCCAACGCCTGTGATTTGATTGAAATCTTGGGCTTGAAAGTAAAGTCAAAAGGCATCAACTCCATGGCCCACTTCGCAATTCGACTAGTAGCCTCACGATTGTGCAACACGTCCCCCAAGGGAAAGGAAGTAACAACTAAAACTGAGTGTGACTGGAAGTAGTGTACCAATTTGCGTACCGTTATAAGTACTCCATAGAGTATTTTGTGAATTTGTGGGTAACGAGTCTTTGAATCACTCAACACCTCGCTGATGAAGTAGACGGGTCGATGAACCTTGTGAGCATGACCCTCTTCATCTCTTTCGACCACCAGCACCGAACTGACCACTTGGGGTGTCGCGAAGATGTACAACAGCAAGGGTTCTTGCGGCATTGGGGAGGCGAGTGTTGGAGCAGTCGTCAAAAACTTTTCGAAACTGATAAAGGCCTCCTGGGCTTTTGACATCCACTCGAACTTGTCAGTCTTCTTCAGTAATTTGAAGAAAGGCATGCCTTGCTCTCCTAACCGAGAGTTATGTCGGCTAAGAGCAGCCATGCACCACATCAGCTTTTGTACCTTTGTCAAATCACTTGGTGGCTCGATATCTAGAATCTCCTTGATCTCTTTTCTAGGTTGGCATCATTTCCTCTTTGTGAAACCATAAATCCGAGTAATTTTCCTGACGGTACTCCAAATACGCACTTCTCGGGGTTTAATTTCATCCGGTAGGCTCGAATGTTGGCAAACGTCTCTTCTAAGTCAGCAATCGAATCATCTTTTTGCTGGGTTTTGATAACAACGTCATCCACGTAAGCCTCCACGTTGTGCCCGATTTGAGTTTGAAGACATCTCTGGATCATTCATTGATTCGTGGCTCCAGCGTTCTTCAACCCAAAAGGCATTGTGTTGTAGCAATAGGCTCCAAACGGTGTGATGAAGAAAGTCTTCAAGCAGTCCTCCTCCTTTAAACTGATCTGGTGATATCCCGAGCCACCTCGGTCGCTTGCTGCTTGATCTCGTCATGTTCCTTGGTGGTGTCGCGTTCTTGGGCGATGTCACAGCTTTCTCTGTTGCAGGTGAACGCCTGGCGTATGTCGCTGCGCAGGGAGATTACTCCACACAGGCCCGGCATCTTCATCATCATGTAGGTATAGTGTGGGATCACCATGAACTTGGACAACGCGGGGCGGCCGAGGAAAGCGTGGTAGGCCATGTCGAGGTCTGCAACCTCAAAGCTAATATTATCTGTTCGAAAGTTGGCCTCTGTCCCAAACGTGACTGGAAGTGACATCTGTTCGAGTGGCGTCGCCGATAACCCGGGGATAACTCAATGGAAAGGGGCATAACTCGGATTGAGTATAGATCTTTGAATGTTCATCGCATCGAAGGATTTGGCGAAGATGATGTTGAGCGTGCTGCCTCCGTCGACAAGAACGCGCTTAAGGCGAGTTCTGAGTACCACAGGATCAAGTACCAGTGGGTATCGCCCCGGGTGCACCACTCTGTCTAGGTGACCAGTGCGATCAAACGTGATCGAGACTTCTGACCAGCGGAGATAATTAGGCACACTTGGAGTTGCCTTGTTGATTTCACGATCTGTAAGCTTCTGCTTGCGTTTGGGCTCGTAGCCATGAGGGCTGCCGAAGATATAGTTGAGTTGCTGAGCTGAGCGTTGGAAACCAGGAGGAACGCCTTAGTCATCCTTCTCCTTGCCCTTGTCTTTTCCAGAGTCTTTTGGTACATCTGCCGGTTTCACCCCTTTGACCTATTGTTCAATGTATTTTTTTAGCATGTAATAATCTCTTGCCGAGTGGTTACCATTAGGATGGTAAGGACACTTCTCGGCAAATACGTGCTCGTAGTCAGAAATCTTGAAGCGGCACTAATGACTAAAATGATCATTCGCGGCTACAAGTTCTTCTGGATGCCGTTTCCGTTCTGACGAACGATTGGCGTCCTTGTGCTCCTTCGAGGGCTTGTCGTCCTTCTTCTTTTCACGGGAGGCGAATGCTGACTGTTTGTTCCCGCGAACTGCTTGAACAGCTTCTGCCGATGCCGCGTACTTGTTGGCCATCTCAAACAGTCGGCTAACTATATGGGGAGGCTTGCGACTGAATTTGTGGATAAATTCCACGTCTATTCCCTTCCTGAAGGATGCAAAGATTATTTTGTCTTTGACATCCGGGGGTCTTGTTCCTGGCTTCTGAGAATCTCTTGATATATTCATTAAGGGACTCATTACGCCCCTGCTGGAGTTGCAAAAGATCATACTGATCCCTAGGGTGCTCGTAAGTGCCCTGGAAATTAGCAATGAAAAGCTCCCGTAGCTCAGCTCAAGGTCCGACTGACCTGCGAGGTAATCCAGTAAGCCCATTACGGGTCGAGTCAGACATCGCCACTGGGAGATAGTTGGCCATCACTCTGTTGTCGCCTCCTACCGCTCGTATTGCCAAAGTGTAGACGGTTAACCAAGTGCTAGGGTCAGTTTTTCCGTCATACTTCTCAATTCCCGTGGGTTTGAACCCTGACAGCCAAGTGACTTGTCGAAGATCGGAAGTAAAAGCGAGGACACCCTCGTCAAAATTATTACGCCTAGGGGGCGAGATGCTGAGCTATCGGTGATGGTACTCGTCCCATCACTGGTCTGACTCCTGCCGTTCACACCTTTTGTTATTGATGACGTCTCGTAGGTCATGTCGGATAAGGTCGTGTGCGTCTGAGTGAGGCTGACGGAGATAAAGGTCACGATCTTGTCACAACCTTTCGCGCTCCTGGTCCAATCGACGCCTTTCTTCATCGTTTCTTCTCTATTCTTCTTCAAGTATCAAGACATTCCTTTCTCATTTTGCTCGTCGACTCGGAGTGGTGACCGAGTAGCTCAGTGATGCGGATGCTCGTCCGGCTGGTGACTTGGATGGTTCCCGTCGTCGTGAGGTCGGAGTTGTCCTCGAAGTTGACTCAGTTGCCACCTGATTGTGATGGTGAACCCCTATAATCGAAACAAGGGCTCGAGCCTTTGTCAGCTGTGGAGTTAAGGGTGCTGCAGCTAGTATGTCCTCCATGAGTGTAGTCAACAGAGTTTGGGCAGCTGCTATATTCTATTGAGGAGTAGTGAAAACCTGTTCGCCTTCATATACAGTGCGGAGTCGCTGCTGCACGCGTCTACCAGAGCTAGCTAGCTGTCTGATTGCATTTTCCTGGGCGCGCGCTGTGGAGAATACGGGTATCGGGTATCCACTCGGACCATTGTTAGCCCACGAATAAGGGATGTTCTAGAAGATCGATAGAAGTAAGGCAAAGAGGTCCGGCCTATCAATGCCTTGATTTCCATGGTGCAATCCAAGAGATAAGGCATATCTCGAGTCATGTGTAACTTGGAGTTCATATATGTAAAGAGATAAACCACCCGGTTGGGCCATGCCTTGTGTTCTACGGCAATCGGCCTGGTAGATATTGCAACAGTTAGGGAAACCCTAAGCCGTTTAGGGTTCGGATTCCTAGATGACTCAGTCCCCACTCCATATATAAGGAGGGGACTAGAGAACCCTCAGGGGTACGAAATCAATCACCAACATACTACACCATACATCATACAAACTCGGCGGAATAATTCCTCCAGACTGGATTACGGTTATTTCTCCATCGGAGGGCCTGAACAAGTATAAATCCTTGTGTTCCATCACCATCTAGCTTTCGAGTTCGTGCGTAGCCCTATATAGTTTATTGCCGGTCCAAAACACCGACACGCGCTTGTTCTTCACGGAGCTGACAGGCTTCTGCATCTTCGAGCTCCTTTCGCTGTCGTTCATCCTCGGCTCTTGCCTCTTCGAGCTGCCGCCGTGCTTGCTCAATCTCCTAGCCTTGTCGTTCAATATCCGCTGCTCGTTGGGTGAGTTGTTCAGCAGTCAGCGGTACATCTATAACTTCAGCCATAAAAATCTGATGAGATGGAGAAAAGCTGCCAGAACTACTCTGCTCAAGGTCGTCGAACTGGATCAACTCACCGAGGAAGGCCACTTGGCGTTCTTCTCCTTCCCCATACGCCACTGAGTTCCCGGAATATCAGTCGTGATCACTCGGATCCCGCATGCCTAACCACTGATAATGGTAGGCGTACAGATCCGCCCTAAAGAGCATTGCCTCAAGTGATGCCGGTGGCTTTTTATACCAGTCCTCCTTGAATTCCAGATCCTTGCATCCCTTGAAGAATGCAGTCATAGCTTGGTTGTTAGTTACGGCTGGCTTGTCTTCCATGATTGCGTTGAAACGCCGGTGATAAACATGGAATGGTTCCTCCACCCCTTGTAGTAACTGCACTAACTCTTGGTTAGGGGTCAGTGCTTGCTGGGGGGCCTTCTGCTTTTGCTGCCAAACCTTCTTGCGGAGCGGTGACTGGTGTCCTTCACTCAGCGCAAGAGGTTGTTGGCGTTTGGCTTGTTCTCTCCACTGCTTGTATGCTTCCCTGTGTTCTTGGTCCTGGAGATCAGCATTTTCCTTCAGACTTTTCCACACGAAAGTGATGAGGCTGTCCTCCTTCCTTGGCTCGGAGTACTGATGCCTGAGTGATCAATGGATATTGACTAGCTGCATCAGGTCTTTGATGCTCTTGGGTTCATAGCGGTGCCATATTCTGATCATATCATTGAGGGTGATTCAAATTTGACTCTAGGTTAATAACCGAAGTCGGAGTCGGCTGATTCAAATTCGATTCTTGGGTTCAACCCGGTTATTGAGGATGAGTAAAATTCGACTCTAGGTTAATAACCGAAGTCGGAGTTGGCTTGGATGCCGAAATTGGTGGTTGAGTCGGAGTCGAAGCTGATTCCGGCGTCTCGATCTCCATTGGCATGCTTCTGGATCTACGGGACGCACGGTGTCGTGCGGATCGACTCTGCTTCTTTGGCATGGGTTGGTAACATGCTGTGATCTTGATGGTGCCGTCGTCGACTTGAGAAATCACACGAGTCAGGAGGTGAGTGGCCTGATCGGCGACGTTGGGGAGTACCATTGGAAGGGTGAAGGCCTCACGTAGGATGATGACCTCATCCCGAGTCTTGAGTTCACCGTTGGAGTCGGCGATGAAGCTGAAAGACCCGAATCGAAGTTCAGTCCCTGGAGGAACGATCGATCCGGCGAGTGCTGGTGTAGACGAAGATGCCATCTAGTTTCTTGTTGAGTGATTCGGCGGCTTGGCCCCTACCTGGCACGCCAACTGTCGGTGTTTTGGACAGGCAATAAACATTATGGGGCTACGCACGAACACGAAAGCTAGATGGTGATGCAACACAGAGATTTATACTGGTTCAGGCCCTCCAATGGAGTAATAACCCTAATCCAGTCCGGAGGAAGTATTCTGCCGAGTTTGTATGATTGAATATGGTGTATGATGTTGTGTGTTTCGACGTCCTCGGCCCCTCCTTATATAGGGAGGGAAGGCCGAGTCATCTAGGAATCCTAGCCCTAAGCGGTTTAGGGTTTCCTTATTTGTGACAATATCTACCCAGCCGACTGCCGTGGGATACAAGGCAAGGCCCAGCCGGGTGATTTATCTCCTTACATATATGAACTCCGAGTCTATCTATAATTCGGGATATGCCTTATCTCTTGGATTGTGCCGTGGGTGACAAGGCACTGATGGGCCGGGCTTCTTTGCCTTCCTTTTATTAGCCTTCTAGAATATTCCCTCTCTGTGGGCTTATGATGGTCCAAGTAGATACCCGGTACCCATGTTCTCCACAGAAGATACAATAGAACTTATTGTAATTCAGCTCAAGTGTGTTGTGGTGTGTGTGAAGAATGAGAGGGGTATTTACAGGTGGAGGTGCTTGGAGAGGTGGACTTTCTTCAAGGTATCCAATGACCATCTTCACCCTCCAAGTGCCAAGTGTCCATCCTATGGCGGTTTCTTCTAGTGGCGGCCACCAGAATCGACTTTGGGATGTTGTCCTCTGTGAAACCAAACTTGGACGTGGGCCAGAGGCCTCCGTTGCAGTTCGGCCGAACTAGGTGGTTCGACTGAACCGTGACTGGGCCCGTTGGGCCTGGTTTTCGTCCTGGACACTCATTTTGGGCCCCTCAATACTTGGGTATAGTGCAATGGCCTTCTTTTAGATGTTTAATTGGGTTTTTAGGCTCCAAAACTCCATAAGATTACCTCCATACAAATATTCACAACACTTGTGGAAATGGTTAGATATAAACCTTACCACTATGTTGTATGTTTATATTTATGATTTTATGCAGGCGTTGACGGCGTAAAATATGTCATTAAGAGCCGTCAACAAAATCCCCCACACTTAGCTCTTTACTCGTCCTCGAGTAAACGTGGCGATAAAAGTGTATAACAAAACATCCCAAGATATAATACAAGCACATAAGTTATTCAAGAACCATGCTCATACCTGTGAACTTTTTGATGTGGCTATCTTACCATCTTGGGTGATTGATAGATGGAACTGTCTTGAATCCAGTCCTCCTTGTTCTCTCCATCAGACTCTTGGGGTTTTTATAAGTTTTCGCAAAAGAATCAATACTCTTCAAAATGACTTGCTCTCGAGTCACTCAAGTGTTTGGAATTTTTTGTGGATCCTCACCAAGGCTCATTTTGTCGAACGTTTTCCCTATACTATAGGCTTATGATATGTCGAGCTTGGTAGGGAAAGATTGGGACATACCTGCATCATATATATTGCAAAACCAAATACATGGAGTAAAGAAGATGACTCATCATATCCTAGATCAAGGGTATATATGAGGTGGAATATTGTGGTGGAAAAAGGTGGAAAGAAAATGCTTCTCATTTGTTTGTACTTCCTCCTCTATTCCTTGCATATTTTTGGAA
The DNA here is from genome assembly GCA_000325765.3 of Leersia perrieri. Classification (NCBI taxonomy): domain Eukaryota; kingdom Viridiplantae; phylum Streptophyta; class Magnoliopsida; order Poales; family Poaceae; genus Leersia; species Leersia perrieri. The sequence continues at coordinate 1,510,182 of CM002487.1, read as the reverse complement.
GGGGCATGGCTACTTTATTCATCATTTTTTTTCAATTTTTTTCATCATGCTCATTGTTGGAACAGCAAGCTTCTTTTTTTTCAAAAAGAATAGCCATGCCTTGCCCTCCTTTTTATTGCAAAGGATTTAATTAGGAGAGGAAAACATAATAGGAGTATTTTATTTTGGTGGATGTATGGATATATGGTGGATGAAAGTGAACCCTTGATCATATGAATATGAAAAGTATCTAACATAATAGTCATATGCATATATATGGTTTAATCATGAAAATCATTGCATATGGCCTTGGTAGCTAGTGACAGAGTCATATGAGGAGCAAGCTTTAAAAACATTTTCTTCAAAAACAAATTCCCAAGTGATGAGGACATCACTCTTGGCGGGTACCTGCAAAACACTTTTACCTGAATCGGTGGGTCGTGGTAGAGGTGGCTGGGGCGCCGCAGAAACGCCAGAGGCAACCGGTCTCTTGCTTGCTGGTGAAGGCGTCCGGAAGGAGACAATCTTGGTCATCCCCGAAGGCGGCGCCGTGCGCGGAGAGTACGAAGTTGACCTGTTCTTACT
>CM002487.1:1477857-1509518 GCA_000325765.3 Leersia perrieri | reverse complement strand
CATGCTCATATCTAAGCTAGTTATGTCCTCATCAATTTCTTGCTCTAGAATGGAAGGGAAGGAGTAGGGAAGCTGCCCAGAGGCTTACACTAGAAGGAAGAGTGGAGAAGACAGGGTGCCACCTTGCCTCTCTTCATGTGCATGTCCAAAACGTGGCAACACTCGCTTCTCTTGTGTCCTGGGAGTGGGAGAGAGCTAGGAGAGTTCCAAGTGGGCCATGGGTGTTGGTGGGACCCACATGTCATAGGTAGAGGGGTTGGAGAAGAAGAAACAAATAGAAAAGAACAAACTATGTTTATTCCCTCCCTCACTCATGATTAGCTAAATTGAAATAGCTAGGAGATGATTTAAATTTTGGTCTCTGGACCAGAGATAGGTCTTGGAACATGTTTTCAAACCCAACTGGTTTCACTCAAAAATATTAAGTTAATAAATTCTAATGAAACGGTTAAATCAGTTAATCTGAAAGTTAGTGTGATTTTTTATAGGGCCTAAACAGGTACATAAATTTCCACAAAATTTATATTTGTTGATGATTAATAATCTAATATTTTAATAAAATATTAAACTTATACACTTCTGTTCAAGTTGTTATATATTTGGAAGACGATTCGATTTTACTGATTAGGGTTTAATTTGTTATCACATGTGGTTATTATTCAACAAATAAATTTAGTCTACTAGGACTAATTTGAAATGGTTCCAAAGAACAAGTGTAGGCTACCGGGTCTTTATATTGGTTGTTTGATGAAGATTATTTGGGGTGAATGTTTTCTATTATTTTTATGATGCGTAAATATAACTTTCATGTGTGTTATAGAAATACTATGAGTTTTAGTTAATTTGATGCACAGAAATAAGCATACCAAGATAGATCAATCAAGCCAAAATAATTTGGACTTCATTCAAGACAAGCACCCAAGAACTTCAATCAACGGGTTGTGAGTCCTAAATATAAAGTACTGTTATCGGGTGGGCTACATATGACCAAACTACAACTTTATTTGGTAGAGCCATTTAGTTCTAATGTGCTAATGAGATAACCCTAGTTAGGTTTAGGACTAAACGAAGACAATGAGGCAAATTATGATTAACCGATAAATAGGTTTTATCCCTTCTCGTGGAAAAGCTAGATTAACCAACACATCCTTCTTGTCCTATCGATAATTCTCGACACGCCATGATTGGTAATTAGTTTTCACTAGCCAACTCGAAGAGTTTTAAAGAAAGTTTTCAATTTGTACCCCTTTTAGAATACGGGAAGCCCTTGAACATGGTTTTAGCCAAAATAAAATTTTAAAAATACCCGCATTTTCATTCCGCACTCAAAAAACGACGTATGAAATATGAATTACACGCTAGGGCTGTTACAGCTCTTCCCCCCTTAAAAAGAATCTCGTCCCGAGATTCCGACGGCTCATACTAGGGTGTTAGGGTAAATAGGATGTCACATCTAATACCCAAAAACCTACTAGCTTAGGACATGAAAGTCTAGATTAGAAACCTTAAATGAGAGCGAAAAGAAGTCAAAAGTGGTTAAACAGGTAAGTATCAGATTCTGTCCAGAACAAAGATAGAGAGGAAACAGTGATAAAATACCCACTTAGATGGAGGCTAAAAATAAAATTTTTGCACAACTAAGTTCTTGGATAGGTTGTCCACCTCCTCTAAATTTTTAAGAAATTTTCAGACCTAAATCTTAATCCTTATGGATTTTTAAAGGTGACACAGATCTGTTTTTCCGGCACCGGTGTGTTATTCGAATGGTTAGGCCATGCAAAACAGAAGATAAAATTACACAAAAATTTACCAAGCATCCTAAAAAGGTAGTGTAATTACTATCCAAATTTCACCATTCTACAACCTACGGTTTGAGCTACACAAAATAATTAATCCTGCTGTATACAGATTTCAGAAAACTAATAGTAGTTGGTAATTAATTCACTAAGTCAAGTTGCAAGCCTTCAAAATTAGCCATTATTTTTCTACATGAAGCTATGTGGATCTAGAATCTATCTTGTTCAGGGTGATAAATGTTGGGAGCTACGACAAGCAATGGAAAATTTAAACTACTTATGAGCACTATATTATTTGTAGGAAGTTTCGATCTCTCTAGGTTATACCTTAATTTGAAAATAGCTTCTCTCATCTTGTTCTTTATTTTACGTGAACCATCATACATGCTACTTTCTATAAATTTGGTCCTTATATACACCAACTAATCCATTAAAAACTAGAGCCACCAAGTTTTAAGTTATTAAAATAAAATGAAACTTGTTTTAAACCACTTCATGAGGGACATTTGCTATTGCTCATAGGTAGTCAAATATAAGACAACAACCTATGTCATGGGTTGACATAGAAAAGGTAAGGACTCCTATGGTTTCAATTGTGACGCAAGGATCTTTTCTATTTAATAGACTCGCTCAAGTTTTGCTACCGGTTATTAGTACTAACTCCAAGGAAAAGGTAGGGTCACTCTAACTAATCAACCTTCTTAACATGTGCATGTTAAGGCTAGGTGTCAACCATACTATACTTGATCTTGACCGGACAATCAAATAAGTAGTGGGTTCTTCTACGGTTCTGGTTGACTTTTCTACAGTACACTTTCACCATGCTATGCTCATGAATGCAATGATGCAATATGTGCATGATATGGTGCAATGCTGGGGTGGTACAGTGTATTGCACAAATGCCATAGGATGGGTTGGCTATGAGTTGAGCTCCTTCTCCAAAAAGGGGCTCAGGTTGGACCATATTGGAGAGTTTTTGTGTTGAGCATGGCTTTGGCACTAATAGGTTGTTCCGTATGGTGCTACTAGTATGACTTCTCATTATGACATCTTATACTTAACCTATTACATACACCTAACGTGACGGAGGTGGGTGTTGGATTCATAAGAAGAAATGGGCTTGCACAAAGCTTATAATTATAAGGACAGTCCCATTAATTCAATAGATTCAAGACAGTAGGCACAAACCGCCGGTACTACTCGGTGTTGTCAAAAGGTTAAACTCAAATTGGCTATGCTAATTAAGCTAGGAGAATTTTAAAGAGGCCATGACCTCAGACTGCTAGCAGGCTACATCAAAAGACAAATTCTGTTTTGTGCAGTTCAATAAGCATTTTTGTCAATCGTGGACTCTCAACATCGCCCCCTTAATTTTTCGTATCAGTTGTGTTTAGTTAAAAATTGATATTATAGACTAAGCAGAAGCTAGACCTATGGGGTTTCACTCATATTTAGCATTGTTCAAGCATGACAACAGAAATATATTGATAGAAAATTTTAAAGAATCTGTCAAGCAATACAATATTACTCTCTATCATGGTTGCAGCTTGTTTTGAGATCGTCTAGCTACTTCATTTTTCATAGCATCAAAATACAGGTCCTATTTTCCCATGCTAGCAATGTACTTAATGTGCAATAGAGAGGGATAACAGACAATGGCATTAGTCATAACATGATTTTTATTTGGTGGGTGCACAGGTTGCTCACATGCCAATCCAGTCTTGTTTCCTTAAGTTCGTTATGTGTGTGACGTGAAAATATAACTTGGTGCAGAAAACTGAAGCTTCAGTTATTTCCGTTGAAGATAGGAGATTTAGTTGGGTTACTACAAGGGTATAAACTTTAGAATCATTTTTTATGAAATGATAGTGTGGGATACAAGGGTTTTTTTTTTTGAGGAATGTGTGGGTTACAAGGGTCGATCCTATTAATTAGATCATAAAAAAAAATATTGGCTAAACATAACTACAGTTTTTAGTTTTCCTTGTTTAGACGACATCTTTTAAACAACGGCTAACATTATGTCAAACACAGATTCACAAAGTGATACATATATATATATACATCTAACTGAAGACAAGCACACAACACTCCCACAAGATAAACATTAACAATCTAGCATTTTGGACATCACACAATTTATTAAGGTTAGCACAACGCCAGAGTTAGATACTCCAATTCATCACACAATTATGCCAATATGCCATCGAAAGAAGAACCAAACGAGCTCGTCCTAAACTCAAGCCCGTGCAAGAAGCAATAAACCAAATTAGTTTTCCAATTGCGGTCGACATAACAGGTGAAAAGCGTATCAATCACAAGGAACGGAAAGTTCAAATAAACCAACAATACAACTTGGCTATTACAGCTATGACACATTCCTATCGTGCGTCTCTCAGCTGGGAGTACCTTTTTTGTGATTTATTTGGTCGAATTTTGACTTGGTTAATATTAGTCCTTCCAAAATAAGGTTATGAAATTTCACAGGTTGCCGAACAGCAGCCACTTACAGATTTTTAGAGAGAGCTACAGAAGTGATAAAATTCTGAAAAATTTTGTCGTGGTTCCTGGAGTAGTTGCCCAGCTCCAGAAATATTTTCAATTTAAAACAGGGAGTAAGTTTTTCTGTAGAAGTTTTTGAAGACAAGCTGTTCCAGAATTCCAGATTTAGCCATTTTGTAGTTTGAGATTCTAAAACAAGTTTGTAATTTTTCGAAATTTGTAGGGTGGCTAAGAATAACATAAGGAACAGCAAGGCACCATTTTAAAACATTTTTCACACATTTTATTTGAATTTTATAAACTCAGTGTGAATTTTGTTTGCCTCAACTTACTGTGTTACGTTATCGGTCTAACATTTGAATTAGAGAAGTAGTAGATTTATTTCGCAACCAAATTGGATCAAGATAAATGAAAATCTGAGACTAAAGTGAGAAGAACTCTAGAATGAGATGAGGATTAAAAAGGATTCACAAATGACTCAAGTTAAAGATTTTGCAAATAATTTTCAAATCGCCAACTTAGCTCTAGCCTACAGTCGGCATTGCTCTGATACCAAATGCTGTGGACACCCGGAGTATTATACCATCCAGTGTCTAACGCGACCACCACATACTTCTTGGAGGAGTGGGATCCATTCATGCATAAGTAGCAACTCATCCTCAATGTGTCCATGATCACGGTTGACACCTTCTGTTATAATAATCGTAATGCCGAGTAGTGAGCGCAGGGGATAACCATAAGACCGCTTGTCAGTCAACTTCGTCATATGCCCGTCAACCACGCGAAGGCGGCAACAATAAAACAAGGCATACCCCAGTGACTCGAAGCAAAGCGCGATCCCCGATTATCCCAAACGATCAAAACCCGTTACTCATGCTTAGCTAATGCCCAAGATTGCGACTAGCCTCGTACTTTCATCGCAAGCAATTAATAATCATAGCAAGTACCAAAACATGGATAAAAATAGCGAGGTACAAGACACATAATGGGGATCGAAGCCCCGACATACAACACATAAATTAGCAGCAGAAGACACAAGCAAGATACATAAGCATAAAGTAAAACCGGTGGCGCCAAACCCCACTAGGGCAAACCAACCGGGCAAGAGCCAAGCTGCAAAAGAGAGGTAACTCACTGCCCTCGCCGCCCTCGGGAGAGCAATTACCACACACAAAGCGAAGCTCAACACTCGAGTCCTTCCCTAAAAGCAGCGGAGCCGGGTTAAGTACAAGATTGTACTCGCGAGTCTTACCCAAAATTATATATACATAAGGGGGAGAAAGAAGTATGCAAGGTTTACCTTAACCTAGAACAACCTAAGTTCATAAATTGCATAAAGCCAATTTTGTTAAGCAAATACAAGTAAAAGCAAGTCTATAACAAGTTAATTAGCCTCATTTTAATTTCTAGATAGCAAGCATAATAATCTGAAAAGTATAAGATAAAGAGCCCAAACGGCGCTCACAATACCAACCATGGACTGCCAAAGTCCATACCAACATGGCACAACATGCCATCATCACCATCAACATAAACCCATCCATTTTAACCCAAGTTTGATGCCAACATAAGTAACTAACACATCAAGCAATGTCCATAACCGAGGACGGGGCTATTCGAATAGATTATACTCTGATCAGAGGTGTACAACTGTACCAACACGAGATGAACAAGGATCAAATGCTACCCACCACACATGTGCGGTCCGCCAAGTGATACAAGCTCATCACATGTCCTTTCTTAGCCCCACTCCATCCACGTATACCACGCTGGGGTTCCCGACGACTCAGTCACGTGCACGCGTGGTGTGACCAAGGCGGGCGTGCCACGCGGGAGGCCCCCTGGCGAACATAGGCACCCGAGGCCCTCCAAACGGCTACCTGCCCTCACGTCTCTCCAACGTGTCATAAATGATCACAGTAGAACTAGTACTAGGACAAGTCGGTCCCAAATAAGGCATGTGGTAAGTACGTAGGGTGCTTGAATAGATCTTAACATGTTCCGTCCTTAACGACGTAGACGGGGCTACTTGCATCGGGGGAACCAACATCCCATGATCGCCCTACCACCCATCCAAGTCCATCATATTTCATCAAGCATTATTTAGCGTAAATGCTCAAGTTTTATGCCCATTAACCCAAGTTGTCCATATACCAAAATTAATAGCTCTGTCCATCTATATAGTTATCTTACCACTAAGCATGGCTAAGCATCAAAGAATAAAACATCCCAACCACGAGAAATTAGGTACATGGCATCTATATAACTAGGGCAAATGCATCAATTAAAACTCTACCATGTCACCCAATATTGTTATATAAGCATATGCATATATACATATATAAATAGATTTGCAAACAAAAAGGAGTTGAGTAAAACATGGGTGCTATATGCTTAGGTGCTCGCCGGTATGCTGCAAATGGTCGCACTCGACCTTAGGGAAGGATCGCCAACTCCAGAAATCTCCGAATCGAGCAGTCGTCTGAGGCGGAGGGACGGTGACGAGCTCTGGCGACGGCGATTGTCATCGGCGGCGGAAGAAAACGATGGCGACGACACGAAGAGCTTGATCTACTACATGCATGTAAGAAAGGAATTATGATTTGTCTTGAGGAGGTGACGAGAGATGTGTAGGCGCAACTAATCGACCAGGAACTCACCAGAGTGGCCGGAATCGGCTCCGGCGGCGGCGGATGGCGAAAAAGGGGAACGACGTCGATCTCCTCCTTCGGTGCACGAAATCGGACGGTGTCGGTGGCTACGGACTCGCGATGACGAGGCGAAGCTAGTGGCGTAGTCTCGCAGTGTATGGTAGCCGAAGTCAACGACGCGACGGTCGACGGCCCGGCGGCGCGATGGCGACGACGCGCCCGTACATGAACTCGGGCCGCTAGTTCATCACGGCGTTCCCGACTTTTTCCTGCACCAAATGCTATGAGATTTAGAGGGGAGTTAGGGCATGGATAGGGACACAAGGAACTCTAGATCAACGGTGACGAAGATTATGTGACAGCCAGCGGTGAGGGCGAGATCTCGGTAGCCGGCGAGGAAGGAGGAGGAGAACGAGGACTAAAAGTTGGTGCTCTCCCTGCATTTCTTGCTCTAGAATGGAGGGGAAGGAGTAGGGAAGCTGCCTAGAGGCTTAGAGTAGAAGGAAGAGTGGAGAAGAGAGGGTGCCATCTTGCCTCTCTTCATGTGCATATCCAAAACATAGCATAATAGCCACCATAACCTCACGCGTACATGACGGCGAACCGAGTGCCTCATATAATAAACATGACACTAGGAGTGGAACAAAGGGAATAGAAGACCCGATAGCTTGCTAGTCCTCACGAGGCGTGCCCGTCCGCCACACGAAGGCACCGACCAACCATGATACACGTCTCATAGGCCTTGATACCAAGCGCTATCATTGCAACCATTCCAATTGTTTCATACCCATACTCATGTGCCGCTAGTCCCCAGGAAGTTAGTGACAAGCTCCACACTTTCCTCAAAGCAATGATATCGAAAGTAATAATAAGGGTGTTCTAAGGATAATGCATAAGTAGTCTTAATAAGTTCTAATAGTACTTGGCGACAAGCCATAAATAATGGTTCATGCGGTAAGCGTGCTATCCAACCCTCAGGCAAACCGACTAGGGTAAATCCCTAGTTAGAACCGTCTTGGAAATCTACGGCATCACAAGCTGCATCAAACTCCTCATCCAAACAGTCATTACCTGCAGCAGGGTCTGAGCAAAAACAAGTAAAAGAAAGTAAGAAATCAGTACATTAATCAAATTAATGTACTGGCAAGTCGGAGACAACCCTAGCATACTACATGTTGGCCATAATCAAGGATAAGCTGTGTATAGGTTAATTTGCATAAATGCCAATTTTATTTCACAACATATTTCGCAACGGAATTTAGAAACAATGATATAGAGTAAGTAAAACATGTAATGTAGAGTAATTGATTATCAACACACATCTATCCCTCATGGTAGAATATCACCATTCACCATCATCATCTCATCAACATCAACCACCGAGTTCACAAAAATTTCCTAAGTTCACAAATAAATCATTTCCAACCATTTCCCAAGTTCACAAAAATTCATTTAAAACCATAAGACTATACTCATGACACTTCACCATGCCGCTCATGAACGTGAGCACGGCTAATCGATTAGTTTTAGACTCTTCAGAGTTTGTACAACTTTTAAGCCCACACGATGTGAATCGCTCTAGTTTGTCTCATGCTGATCAAGCACTACCACACTCTTCACGCTGAATGTGGTCTAGAGGTCACAACGAAACCGTTACATTGTTTGTTGTTTAGCCTTGCACCAGCACGATGTGTGTTAACCCACGTTGCTAGCAAGGCAATGCCGCTAGGTAGCGGGCCCACTCTTTAACCTAACGCCGTGAGGAACCCTGTCCGGCATTCCCCACGAGGCACAACACTGTTGTATTGGATAAACACACGACAAATCATCACTCGTGTGGTAAGACGGCCAACACGCTATAATCATAATACATCAATAAATCAACAACAAGGGAAGTTTCCTCTGAGTTACTATCCAAGCTAACCCATACTCTCCAGCCTACCAAAATGCAAGGCTAAACTCTAAACAGCTTAATAGGTTAAGGCCAGCCCATACTTAGCACATGTGATTTGTACTGTTTTCATTAGTTGGTGTCGTAAAGTTTGGTCCTTAATCGACCCGGGCGAACGCTCCCCCTATCGGTGTACAACTACCACCATATATGCGCCACTCGCCGCCCAACTCTAAAAGCAAGTTATCTCCATTTTCAGTTCACAAACTCGCACATTTCAACCTCAGCCCAAGGGATCAAAAATATCCCATTTAACCAAGTTCATAAACATTTTATAAAGGAAGTAATAATAAGCGGTACCATAAGCAAGCATATAGCGACAATAAGTAATAATCATCCCATAGAGTAATATAATTATACTTAAAAGCATTCTAAGGATACAAACAACAAGTAATCAATATTCCAAGGTGGTATATGCAGCAAGATAGGATTTAACTACCATTCCCACAATCATATCATTTTTAGCAAACATATAGCTATCTATCGCATGCATGTTTAGAAACAAAACATTTAGCCCATATAAAATCATAGGATCAAGTTGTTCAAAAGAGTGGCAAAACTTGCCTTCGTCAGCAAACACTTGAGCCTGGTCGTCAACAAACTCAACCTCCTCTTCGACGACGTATTCTCCCTCTATACAAATACGCGTATACGATAAATACAAAAATGCATAAAAAACAAAATGCATGAAACTTATGCTGTGGGCGTATGCTGGTCTCAGGTGGGCTCTGGTGAAGGAATTTTCATTTTATCATTTTTATTAACAAAGATATGCAATTTACAAATTAAAAGGGTTAAAAAGGGCAAGGTTTTAGTAAGCAATACTTTTGTACAGAAGTGAACAAAATTCCTTTTACAAAGTTACAGAGCATGATTTCAGAAGATTAACAGAAGTGGTGTCACAATTGTTAGAGCTATATTCAATTTGTTATGGATTTTACAAGTTCTAGGCAACAATTATAGTAAAATAAAATTAAATGAAAAGTTTGTACAGAAAGTACCAAGTTTTATATTTTTTTTAAATATCTCACAGTTTTATGAACCTAACAAAACTAGTTTCACAATTTTTGGAGTTAAAATGAATTTTCTACAAATTTTGCAAGTTCTGCTCATTTTGTGAAATTTTAACACAATTTATAAAGCATTTTCTGAAATTCTTATTCAGCCGGGTCCACATGGCAGCGAAAGCATATTTGCAGAAAGACCCCCGGAAGTTTGGGGAATCAACCCGCACTACATCTGCCACCTGGACAGCAAACTTCATTAAGAGGTCCTATTCTTTTAATTATTTCCATCAAGGTCCTGCTACAGTAATATGAGTCTTTGGTAGATTTTCAGATTAGACCCTAGAGTAGATCAAATTCAAGAATGAAGTCCCTAGCAGCTGCACACGGGTGCACCCATGGCTGAGCTCGGTCTACGGCTCGCTAGCGGCGAACGGTGGATCGAATCGGTTCGAGCACAAAACAGAAAACGTAGAGAACATTCTTGCGCATCTGTGAGTGGTTGTGGGAAATGGTGGCCTCGAGCACATGGAACATGAGCTACAACGGCGGTGTGTCTCGGCATGCCCATGCCTGTGGGTTTTGGAGAGGTTTCAGTGCGGGTTGGGCATGCATGTTGCTCTAGGGGTTCGTGCGATGCTCACCGAGGTAGATCCGGGTGGATGCGAGGCTTGGACGGCGTCGGCGACGGTGAAGGTTGTCCGGCGGTGGCGAAAAGCTTCGGGTCATCGTCGACGGCTCGGCAGAGGCTGCTAGAAGATGGGGAGTGACATGCAAGAGGTTAGTGAGGTGCTGGAGGTGGTGAGAACATGAGGAATCGACGCGGCGCTCACCGGATAAGGAGACCGACTGTGGCGGCGATGGCGGCCGGTAGAGGGAGTGGCGCTGTTCCGGCGATGCAAAGGGTTGCCAGATCGATTTCTTGCAGCCGATCCTCTCCGGGGACGAGGCGACGGTGTTGGTGAAGCACGACGGCGGGAGAAGGCTTTGGCGGTGAGGAACGGTGATGAGAGCAGCGGCGGTGCTTCGGTTGGCCGGCGGCGAGAACGTCGACGCACACCACATGCTCGACCGGCGGTTCTAGGGAAAAGAAAACTGGGGAAGATTAGGCACGGGGAGACGAATACGTTCCCGAGCTCGGTTTGCGACGAAGCTCACCAGAGAATCGCGACGATAGTGGAGTTCTCGCCGGCGTCGGGGAAGAGGAGAGTGTTCATGGTTTTTCTGGGGCGAGTGAGCTGCGAGAAAGAGTGGGAACGTGTTGTGGAGTGAATGCCGAGCTCACTGGTGGCTTGTCTTGCAAAAGGAGGAAAGAGTGAAGAGAGTGAAAGAAGTGGGGGGAGCTCTGTTGGCCCATAGGCGGGAGCCCAACTCAACCGGGAGGAAATCTTTCTGCACCCCAAAAGCTAGCCCATGAGGTGAGGGACTCTCCCCACTTATAAGTTGGTGCAACTCCCCATAAACTTCCAATGTGGGACTATTCCCAACAATCTCCCCCGTCACACATTGGTGCACCCCATCCTACCCACCGCCCCCTGACCGGCCTGACACACGGGCTCAGGTCCATTGACCGGGTTTCACACCCACGGTCCACTGACCAGCCCCACACACGGGCTCAGCTCCACCAACCGAGTTCCACAACCACGGTCCTCAAGGCTTTGAGCCTACCACCCAACTGTGCACGAGCCAAGAGATTATGGGCCCAGCTCTGATACCATTTGTTGGCCCATAGACGGGAGCCCAACTCAACCAGGAGGAAATCTTTCTACACCCCAAAAGCCAGCCCATGAGGTGAGGGACTTCACCTATTTATAAGTTGGTGCAACTCCCCCTAAACTTCCAATGTGGGACTATTCCCAACAAACTTAGGGCGTTCTCGGTGCATGGAGGGCGCGTGGCTGCGTCCTCCGGCGTGTCTGGCCCGTGGGAGTGAGGTGAGAGGCCGACATGTGGCTCCCAGGGGCAGTGAGAGAGAGGGGTCAAAGTATGGAAAGAAATCTCTGAAGGATCTTTCCTAAAGGTTTTCTCCTTGAAGGCTTGCAGACAAAGCTTGGGCTAGTGCTCATCCTTGTCGTGGGTGTTAGGTGGAATCAATGCGCTGAAGTGGTTTTGCCAAAAGTGGTCTGGTTTGGCCCTAATGATCATGCAAAATTTGATCATGAAACTAATTACTGCAGTTGATAGTGAGATTAGAGGCTGATTGGATTTTTGGCGGAAGAAAAGAAAAGGTTAGAGAGGGATCTGGGGCTTGACACTTCTCAGGGTGTTAGCAGTTTTTCAGTATTTTAGAGAGATTAAAATAGATCGACGAGTTAGCAAACCTTGCTGAAAACTTCTGAAAATTTGTGGGTTGTTTTCTGACATATCAAAGTATTGTTGAGAATTTTTGTAGAATTTTTGGATGCACAGAATTGGCAGATTAATCGGTTTGTGATTCTAGGCCTATCATCACATGTGATGATGAGATGCTTAAGAAGCAAAAACAAACAAAATCACTTCACAACCACATGAAGCATTTAATTTAAATTTAGTTTTCAGGTTTACAAGCTTGGGTATGTTACAAAAACTTTGTTCAGATGTTTCATGTATTCTAAATTGGTACAAATTAAAACTTTTTCTAAAATTCTTCGAGTAGGTTAGCGAAACCTAATTGCGAGTCAATTGAGTTGTAGTAGAGCTAAGTCAATCCGTGATTTGTATTCCGCATAGCAAAAACCCTTTTCTTGAAAGAATGTAAGCCGATAGATTATTGTCCTACGATTCACCACGTAAGTTAAGTAGTTGTCACACCCCGACCCCCTACCTGGGCTTGGTCGGGCCCAGTAACTCATGGCTGCTCTCTAAGATATCAAGACATCCCCCACAGAGCAACACGTGTCTTTTCTGCTTATGCACACCCGGGACAGACTTCCCGGTCGGTCACTCATCCTGGAAATGCTCCAAGCCAAGCACGAGCAACACGTGTCTTTTCTGCCCACTTTGTGCTCACTTATGCACACCCGGGACAGACTTCCCGGTCGGGAGATGAGCTTCCGGAAAATAAGTTACAACTTGTTAGAATGAGTATTCCACCAATCCTATTAAGTACTTGGTCGGGATGTCACATACACCCACCCTTAAAGGACCCGACGTCCCCGTCGGTCTAACAACCAGGAACATTCCCCTCTTGGCCACGCCCGTGTGTCCAGGTCCGGCCCATGTGCCATGCCATGTCCCCGCAGGACCCACGCGCCATGCACAACATACCCGCAGGACACACACGCCATGCACAACATGCCCGCGCCCCTGCGCCCACACGCGCCCGTGAAACCGCGAGGGTCAGCTCTGATACCATTTGTCACGCCCCGACCCCCTACCTGGGCTAGGTCGGGCCTGCTAACTCACGGCTGCTCTCTAAGATATCAAGACTTCCCCCCATAGACCAACACATGTCTTTTCTGCGCACTTTGTCCTCACTCATGCACACCCGGGACAGACTTCCCGGTCGGTCACCTATGCTGAAATTGCTCCAAGCCAAGCACACTTAACCTTAGAGTTCTCTCCAGATAAACTTCCGGAACAGAAGTTGCGGGATGTCACAGTACCTAAATGCATATTCTTTTGACCCTAGGAAATCATAGCTACTCATTTTATTATTTTAATTAAAATAGTCAAAGTGGTCAACCTTTATTAGTATATCTTAATAGGCAAAATCGAACCAACTTCCAAATCAATAATAACTTGAACAGAAGTATATACGTTTATTATTTTATTCAAATATTAGTCTCCGCAGTCTCCGCATGCCCATTGAAAATCCATCGGACTTCCTCCATAGCATTCGCATGCCCTGCCTCTCTCTCCCCTCCGGCCTCCTCTCGTTCGCCGCCGCCGCTGCTAGTCCCTTGAGCACCGGCGTCGCCTTTCGGATCTACGAGGTCACCATCGATCCAGTTCGTCACCGTGTGCCCTCTCCACCTCATCTCTCGCAGGATATCGCCCATCGCCCAACCTCCTCTCCCTCGCTCTCCACCGCCGCCGCCATAGGCAAGGATACAATAAGTGATGACTAGATTGATTTTTTTACAGTGCTACATCCTCAATTACATTGTTGATTCCTTTTTGTCTTCATGTATCCAGTCTGTGAAATGGGCGCCGGCGCCCCCATTGCCGTCGGCCGCCACGGCCACCCAGTCATGGATCGACAGATTAAATAGTAATGTTTCTGCACCTTGTCCATGTAATGTCAATTGTTAAATATGCCATGTCATCGGAACAGATTTGTTATTTGTTATATTCCCGGTACAGTTAACGTGGGTCATAAAATGTTGAGTTTTAATTCCCGCAAAAAAAAATGTTGAGTTTTAATAGATGCATTAAAATTTTATTACTAATGTTCTAAGTAGGAAAATAAGTAATTTTAGTTTGAAAAGCATATTAAAAGGAGGATCGGTTCATCTTGGAAAGGGAATGGAGTTCATTTGTCTATCTGGACTGTAGAGAATTCAATTATATCATTTGCCGGGCAGACTGATGAAGCTGCACAATATCACCCAGTCCGCCCGGATGTGTGGAGTTCCTGAAAGCTTCTGTTTGTTCTGAAATTTGCTTGCCAACACTAACGTCATGCAGCACCACCACCAACAAGAGTAGTACAACTACTCATTAATAATCAAGTTGTATTTTTTCTTTTTTTAATTTTGATTTTGTTTAGAGACCTTTTTCACCCTATATTTTCACCTGGGAGCTTCAGGAGCATGTGTGACCTTACATTCCTGAAAAAACAACCCATCAAGCTGAAATTGAGCAATTCAGCAGGGTCAATTGAATTTATAGCTGCTCTGCTTGGAGATTCAAAATAATTTCAAGCAAAGCAATGTGGTTTTTGGATCCCTTGACTGGTTACGGGGCTTCTGCATTTGCCTGGCATCAATCGACTCCAAACTATGTTGTGATTTTCAGGAGAGGTGTTATCGATTAAAATGCATACCAATTTTATATGTGGACAATTTTCCGTCTTATGCATGGCATCAAGAAATTTTTCTGATGTCACTATCTTTCTGTTGTTGACATGCTCTCACGATCGATACGAATTAAGCAATTGCTCGTGTGCTAACCAATCTGAATTCCTTCATGTTGCAGTGACTGTTTACTTGGTTGCTGGTGTTGCTGTTCAATCCAAGAGTTTTGGAGATTTATTGCACATGTTTCCATGGCGCCATGTGTTGAACGTTTTCAAGGTAAAAGAAAGGTATACTCCCTTGGTACAGAATTAATTGGGTTGCAGTTTGATTCATGTGTGGCTGGATGAATTAGTAGTAGCAGCAACCTTTTCAGCACCTTGTTCCAAGGAACTTGCGCTTCTTTTTACTATTTTTAGCTGCAAAGCGGGAGTACAAATGATTGCAGTTTATTCAGTTGATTGGAGAAAGGTTCAATGCTACCAGCCACCTGATGAGGATTAGAACAGGAGGCAACCTGAATTTAAGGAGACAAAAACTATGTAACATTGTGTAGGTGCAAATCATGTTTGTGTTGTTCTTTTATTATGCAGGTTACTATCGGTTTCAAAAAAAAAATTATTCAGGTTACTAAAGCTTTTAAGGTTGTAATAGTCAGGTGGCAACTTGACGCCACACCGACAGCTCTGACTTGGCAAACTGCAATCTACACCAGCCCAGTTATTGAGCGGGTTTTCTTTTCTGACATTTTTTGTTTTAAGGAATACCTCCTTCCATTTGAAGTTGAATTTTAGTTCACATAAATTACATAAAAGAATAAGTACAATGTGGAACCCAATTGATCATCTTTATGGTCTGAGTATTTTATACGAGTCTACCTGGTTTTTTTCCTTTGGAACGAGTGAGACTATTAATTCAATGGCGAGGTACGGTGTTTTTTTTCCCGTCCATGCAGTATAATCCATGCTAGACCTCGATATTTTTTGTTTCATGTCATTTATCTGTAACATTACATGGACACTCGGCTTTTGATCTTAATTTTTTAAATCTCAGATATTTAAATCCATGTTTCAGTTGGTGCGGATGTATTGAATACTCTATAGTCTAATACTGCATTCTTGTTAATTACATAGATTATAAGAAAAAGAACCTATAGATTAACCCAATCTGTCATATAATAATAATAATTTTTCTTTACTTGCTGAGTGCCTATGCATAAAAGTGAAATCTCAAAGCTGCCCATCCCAATTATATACGAGAGCAAGATGCAAAAGCAAATAAAATTTGATGGAAATTTTGTTTTAGGTACGCAAGTTTACAAAACTCATAATAGTTTTTACTTAATACACATGGTCTAGCATATCTCAAATAAACTAGGAATGGCTAATGTTGTGAACTGAATGGGTGGATTTCTCCCTTGCAACGCATGGGCACTTGGCTAGTAACTCAAAATTTGTAAGTGAGATCAATTGGGTTGGAAAATATGTTCCAAATACTTTCTTAGGTTCAGAGAACAATTTTTGGTTTCCCTACTAGCCGATTCAAACAGTTGTGCAAAGTGAGAGGGGGATAAAACCTTGAATTTTGTCTTTTCCTCTTGTTTCTTCCTCTCCCACCCCTCTCTATATGATTTGTGGGTCCTACCAGCACCCATGGCCCACATAGAAGTGTCTAAGCCCTCTCCCACTCACTGAACAAGCAGCAACACCCCATGCCACGTTTCTAGCATGCACAAGAGAGAGTGAGAGGTGGCAACCTCTCCTTCATTTCTCCTTCTTCCCCAAGCTTCTGAGCAGCTCCTCTGCACTTCCCAATCTCCTCTACACCAAGAGAACGCCCCCATTTCACCCTCCATCCCCTTCTTCTCCACTGCCGGCCGAAGAGAGTTCGTCATCGTCGCCGGCCTTCTGGTCATCATCACCTCTCAATCCCCGTTCCCTACTCCTCTCTGCATGACTTAGTTGCTGCTAAAATTTCGTCAAATTTCGTGCAGTGTATCTACGGGAACGCACATCTCTTTTTGGAGCCCCGGAGCACTGCCGGCCCTGTCGCATCACCCAAGGTTAGGGATGGCAATCGGGCACAACGGGCATGGGTATACCCATGCCCGTACCTGCGAGCAAATTTTCAGCCCACGGGCATGCCCGTTACCCACGACGGGTACAAGGTTTGTCCCATGCTCGTCGCCCATGGGCACCGCATGCCCGCGGATATCCCCGTTAGCCCGTGAACAAAAGCAACGAGTAACAACAGGAAGCATAGCTTTCGCAATATTGCATAGGGGTCAATGCAGGCATAATTCATCTATCACGAAAATTAACAACCAGCCACTGAACTCAACCCAGCACAAATGAATCCATAGAATGGTTACAGACTTACAGTCCAACGAAAAGTATGAGAAAATAATCAATCCAAAGCCTGAAACACAAAAAAAAGAGAAAAACAATCGAGCTGTCCTGTTGTTGGTTGAAGCTTCCAGATCTAGCCAAGGAATATCTCGCTGCTGGATGACTGGGTCACCTGTGCCGCCTGTGACTCTGGAGGGTGGAGGAGAGAAGCCAAGAAGTGCGAGCTGAAGCTTTTGTGGATTTGTGCGACAGCTCGTGGACAGAACCACC
This sequence comes from Leersia perrieri, assembly GCA_000325765.3. Taxonomy (NCBI): domain Eukaryota; kingdom Viridiplantae; phylum Streptophyta; class Magnoliopsida; order Poales; family Poaceae; genus Leersia; species Leersia perrieri. The sequence continues at coordinate 1,492,059 of CM002487.1, read as the reverse complement.
TAGCTGGGGATTAATAAGATGGATGGCGGTGGCAGCGGCTGAACGTGTTGAGGAGGAGGCTGGCGACGCGCGCCCGTCGTCTCTTCGTGCGCCGTGGGTACGGCGTGCGCCCTCGGCGACGCTGGGGTGGGGACTGGGGGCTGGAGAAAATCGAGAAAGGAAGGGGAGAGAAGGGTGGCGGTGGGTTGGGAGAGGGTTTTGGGGAGAGAAAGAGGGCTAGGTAACCCTAAAATTTACCTTATATATCTGAGAAAAAATCAACACATGGCCCACACATCAGAAGGCTTGGCGGGTAAACGGGCACAGCGGGCATGGGTAGCACCTATCTATGCCCGTGCCCGTTTGCCCGTTGGGCACTAATTTTGACCCAGATAAAAACCCATGGGTTTAAAATAGGGAACAAACACAACCCTAATGAGGTTTTTACCCACGGGCTAACGGGTAAACGTGCCTGATTGCCATCCCTACCCAAGGTCCTAGCATTCCCGATGTTCCAAACAGAGATACAGGGTGGTGCAGCTCATGCTAGTTCATCCTCCTCCAAGATGTAACAACGTCAAGAATCAGCCCCATCCGCACTCCAGACGTGGAGAACTCTTGCCTTCTTCCTCAGCCCAGATCTAGAACCGTTGGCTTTGTTCCTCCATGTACGGTGAGCTCCAGACATTTTACCTTCACCAAAAAGAGTCTGCATGCAATGTTCTAACTGAGTCAAACGCATATTTGGGGCTTTTATGGCTAGATCTAGTCGTTCTCAGGTCGCCATCGCATTTGTGGTGTTCCCGGACATCCCCAACCTCTCTCCTTTTGACATGTGGGTCCTACCAGCACCCTAGGGCTCACATGGCAGTGAAACACCCCTCTCCCACTCCCTGGACAAGAGAGAGTTGGTTGCCACGTTCTTGACATGCAAGGTGAGAGTGAGAGGTGGCACTCTCTTCTTCCTTCTCCTCCAAGCCTCAGGACACTTGCTCCACCCTTCCTACTCCCTTTCAGTGCTTGGAAAGCTGAGAGAACACCTCATTGCGCCCTCCATCCTCTTCCTCTCCCTTGCCGGCCAGGAAGAGTTCGTCGTCGCCGCCGGCCTTTTGGTCGTCCTCGTCACCTCTCAATCCCTGTTCCTACTCTACTACGCATACCTTAGTTGCTCCTAAAATTTCGTCACATTTCGTGTAGTGAATCTCCAGGAACGAACATCTCTTTTTGGAGCCCCGGAGCACGGCCGGCGTCGTTGCGTCACCCAAGCTTCCAGTGTTCCTGACGTCCCAGGCAGAGATACAGGTGCTGCTGCTCATGCTAGTTCATCTTTCTCCCAGATGTAACACCGTCAAAAGTCAATCCATGCCGAGCTCCAGGCGTGGAGAACGCTCGCCTTATTCCTCAGCCCCGATCTAGACTCATTGGCTTTGTTCCTCCTTCTCTGATCTAGTCGTTCTCGGGTCGCCATCTCATTTGTTGTGTTCCCGGGCATCTCCAACGCTGTTGCTGCTCCATGGACCTCTCCAACCCCTTTTAGCTGCACGGTGAGCCTCCAGATACCCCAAAATTCTTCATGCATTCATCCATCTAGCCCATTCCAAGTTGTAGATCGACATGCATGCTCATGTCATGGCATGACATTGTTGGAACTTGATTTCCACGACCTACAGCCCACCATTCACACCATTTCTACCACCCACAGATCAGTAATGACGAGGGACACATTTCTTATTTATATGCCGACCCAAGCTGACGCTTGGTTCGCCTCCGGCGAGCTCGTCAAGCCGCGGCCATGGTTCCCTGCATGCAGTGAGCAGCCCAGGGACCTCGCCGGTGAATTCGACTAAAAGTAGGGTACGTTTTGTAAATTAGACCAAGACACATAGCACTGCATCTTGGACCGTTTTGTAATACTCAGGAAGTCCGAGAGCTCTTAATGAAAATTGTATTCAACACGTGCTGAACTGCTTGGAAATGGTGTAAATTTCCAAAATGCATAACTAATTCATTTTAACTCCAAAAATGGTGAACCAAATTTTTGTGGATTCATAAAAATGAGATCTATATTGTTGTGAAATAAAAATGACCAATTTCTGTGCTGGATCTTCCTGTAAAAATATAAATAGAGTTATGTCCCCTTTTACTAGTCTAGATCTTGGTAAATTCATAAAAAAATATTGAAATGTGATAAAATGGTGAAACTAATTTCTTTGAACTTTTTTTAGGTACTCTTAATTTCTGTGGGAAAATATTTTGACAAAACTACCTGTTAAACCATAATTAAGAATTTATTTACCTTTCCTATGGTTTATATTGTAAAATCCACAAATAAATAATTACAACAAGTTTCTCTGTGGAATAATTTTTCTTAGGACCTGAGAATGTTTTAATTCCCACTAAAAATAATTATACTTGTATAAACATTGTTTGAAATGCAAGTTGCTTGTATTGTAAATAAAGGGTACTCAATTATTTACAATACTGCCATTATATGACCTGAAAGCTTGTCTTTTTCATATCTCCTAATCTATAAGTGATAATTTAGTGATTCTTTCATCTAAAATCAAGTTAGGATCTGTAATACCTGCTGTAATTTTATTGTGATTTGTTGATCATTTTGCATGTTCATATTTATTTGGCTCTTATTCGCATAATTGCTTCTTTTCGATAGATTCGGAGATTTCCGGAGTTGGCGATCCTTCCCTGAGGTCAAGTGCGAGCAATTACAGCATATAGGCGAGCACCTAAGCATATAGCACCTATGTTTTACTCAACTCCTTTTTGTTTGTGAATCTATACATACAATATATATGCATGTGCTTAGATAACGATATTAATTAGGTGATATGGTAGAAATTTAATTGATGAATTTGCGCTAGTTATATAGCTGCCATGTACCTATTTTCTCCTGGTTGGGAATGGTTGGGATGTTATATTGTCTAGTACTTAACCATGCTTAGTGATAATACTACTATAGAGATGGACAATGATATTTAATTTTGGTATATGGACAATTTAGGGTTAATGGGCATAAAACTTGACCACTTACAATAAATTAATGGTTATAAAATGTGATGGACTTGGACGGGTGGTAAGGCGATGATGGGAGGTATGTTTCCCCTGATGCATTAGCCCCGTCTACGTCGTTAAGGACCGAACATGTTAACATCTATTCATGCACCCTACGTACTTACCACATGCCTTATTTGGGACCGGTTTGTCCTAGTACTAGTTCTACTATGATCATTTCTGCCACGTTGGAGAGACGTGAGGGCAGGTAGCCCTTTGGAGGTCCTTGGGTGCCTATGTTGGCCGGGGTGCCTTCCGCGCGGCACGCCCGCCTTGGTCACACCACACACGCACATGACTGAGTTGTCGGGAACTCCAGCGTGGTATAAGTGGTTGGGGTGGAGCTAAGAAATGACATGTGATGAGCTTGTATCACTTGTCGGACCACACCTGTGTGGTGGGTAGCATCTAATCCTTATTCATCTCGTGAGGGTACAGTTGTACACCTCTAATCAGAGTATAATCTATTTGAATAGCCGTGTCCTCGGTTATGGACATTGCTTGATGTGTTAGTTACTCACGTTAGCATCAAACTTGGGTTGATATGGATGAGATTATGGTTGATGGTGGTGATGGCATGTTGTGCCATGATGGTATGGACTTTGGTAGTCTCTGGTGGTTGATGGGAGCGTCGTTTAGGCTCTTTTATTTATACCTTTCAGATTATTATACTTGTTGTCCAGAAATTAAAGTGAGGCTAATTAACTTGTTATAGAATTGCTTTTACTTGTATTTGCTCAATAAAATTAGCTTTATGCAATTTATGAACTTAGATTGCTCTAGGTTAAGGTAAACCTTGCATACTTCTCTCTCCCCCTCATGTATATATATTTTTGGGTAAGACTCGCGAGTACAATCTTGTACTTAACCCGGATCCGCTGCTTTTAGGGAAGGACTCGAGTGTTGAGCTTCGCTTTGTGTGTAGTCATTGCTCTCCCGATGGTGGCGAGGGCAGTGAGTAATCCCTTTTCTTGCAGCTTGGCTCTTGCCCGATTGTTTTGCCCTAGTGAGGTTTGGCGCCACCAGTTTTACTTTATGCTTATATGTATTTTAATTGTCTCTTAAGCTGCTATACTTATGTGTTGTATGTCGGGGCTTCGATCCCCATTATATGTCTTGTACCTCGCTATGTTTGTCCATGTTTTGGTACTTGCTATGATTATTAATTGCTTGCGATGAAAGTGCAATGCTAGTCGCAATCCTAGGGGCTAGCTAAGCATGAGTAACGAGTTTTGACCGCTTGGGATAATCGAGGATCGCGCTTTGGTTCGATTCACTGGGGTATGCCTTGTTTTCTGGTTGCCGCCTTCACGTGGTTGACGGGCATATGACGGAGTTGACTCGCAAGCGGTCTTATAGTTATCCTCTGCGATCAACCGCGATCATAGACACATTGATTACGAGTGGCTACTTATGCGTGTATGGATCCCACTTCTCCAAGAAGAAGTATGTGGTAGTCGCGTTGGACACTGGATGGTATAGTACTCAGGGTGTCCACAGGTGGCTCATAAGATTCGCCCCGTGGAGCAGAGAGGTTTTGAATTGTGGCTTGCTCCACCAAGGTAAGGAATAAAAGAAGAAATAAAAAAAAGAATATGAGGATAACCTAGACTCGGATAAATTAGCAACCGTAACCCGGCAACAGCACCAAAAATGCTTGTTGGTATTTCTTACGATCACAGATAAATCCGCAAGCGCACGGAGTATCGTTGTAGCACTTCACCTTCAGGTGACCCAAAAAGTTATCGAACTCAGGGAACGTGTGTTCCTAAGGACAAGACTATCCAAGGACAAGAAATTTTGTAATAGGTGAGTTTCCATTTACGTCATAATAAGTGAAAATTTCGTCATGTTTCAATATCTATGACGCTCCCATGAAGAAAATTCATTCGTCACCTATCATGCGTCTCTAATGATGTTTGTGACGAAAACGTAGTTTTTCGTCATAAATCTTGTGACGATCCTTATTTCGTCATGAGTTTACGACGATAATTTTCGTCACTATCGAGCATAGAATTGTCGCAATATGTATGATGGCCTGTTAAAGGCCTTGCAGTGAGCAGCATATTAATGGTCTAAGCCCAATTGTAAGCCCAAGTATATTTAGGCCTAGCCCATTAATACATTGAAATTTCAGCCCAACTGTAGTACATCAATTTGTGGGCCAAGACAATTTCAAAGGCACATGAAGGCCCAATATTTATATCCACTAATAGCCCATCTCAATTGCACATATAGGCCCAAGATATACATCCACTAATAGCCCATCTCAAAGACCCATGCAGAACCAAAATATTAAGATCTAAATAAACATTTAATACAATAGAAAGATTACAACCTAATTGAACATGTCCAAATATGGTCACAATCACAAATTCACTGACAGAAACAAGTATATTCAGAACAAACATATGTTTATGGACCAAAATTAGTTGTTACATCACAGGTTAACTGACCAGTCCAATACATCACTAGGCACTAGTCATTATCCAAAGCAACCAACCAAATCTTGCCACATGTACAGATAGACAATCACATATCAACAAAAACAAAGTCATCCAAATCACGGCAATGTAGTAGCAGGAGCCTGTCTTTTGTTGGTATCAAACATTCTCATGGTTAAGTTTGTTATTCACATACTTCCTACAAAAAGGCAAAAATTAGTCAGACAATTAAGGTGTATGTTAGGGTAGGTCATCAAGATAGTTACCTAAAATTGCCTGGCAGACCTAGGAAGATCTTGCATGGTGTTGCTAATCCAAAGCGCAGTGATAAAATCCCTGTTGATCTACATGCACCACAATATTTATGTATGTTTCTGTTAGTTGTAGAGGAATAAATTCATGTATTCAACTATCAATGCAAGTTTTCTTTTAACTGAATCATAGAAAAAGAGAACTGACCTTTTTGGGATTACTGATACAAAACAGTGTATGAGCACAACACAGCTTCTTGGGAGTACTTAGAACTCTTTACTCTGTATAATTAGATAGGAAAAATATAGACTACGATGAGAAGCATATCCAATACCAAAAAATGGACTTTAAAAAAGAACATGAAAATTTGAATGGCACATGCCAGTAGAAATAAAAGATCTGAAACGATGCAAGCATGCACTCCTAGCACTCCTAGACGCCAGTATGAAAAGATAAGAAAATGATTTTACAAAGAAACGTCAAGTCTAGTCATTCTATCAGCAATGAACTGAGTTGGTAAATGAAAAATATAATTCAGGAAGTAAGCATAGAAAAACACCACAAGATTAGGTATAGGCATGGAGTAAACACAATCATAGAATAGGCATAGTAAGCTCATAACATAAGATTAGATTAGGCATAGCAAAAATGCAGTCTAAAACTGAGAGGTAATAATGCTGATGTGCATATAGAACACCATATGATTTGATGATTTTCTACATCAGAATAAAATGGACTGATACACAATTTTAATTACCTTATTGTTTCGTGCCAGGATGCATCTTGGCATTGGGTTTCATCCACGAACCAGGCGAGCGATGGAGACTGGCGAGGGGGAGGAAGCTGGCGCACACCGAGAAGGAATAAATCCGGCGAAGCGAGCGGCCATGGAGGAGGCCAGTGCCGCAAGTCGTCGTCGCCATCGCATGCCGTCGACGAGACACCCCGTGGCCGCCGCTGCCCGATCTGGACGACCTGAGCAAGAGAGAGCCGCCGGCGGCAGATCCACCGCTCCCAATCTCCGCGGCCGTGGATCAACCATCCCTGAGCCCTGCGGCGGCGGCGAGCGGTGAGGGGGGAGGAAGCCGAGCGGTGAGGGGACCAAGCTGCCTCGGGGACGCCGCTGCAAGCTGTTGCCGAGGTGCTCCGAGGCCACCGCCGCCCGATCTGGTCGCCCTAGGGGGTGGCGAGCTCACGAGCCCGGCGGGCACGGAAGGCAGCGCGGTGAGCAGCGAAGGGGGAGGAAGCCGGTATGTCGAGCGGCAAGGGGTTGGCGACGGGGGAGGAGGCCGACGCCGGCACTCTGTCATCGCCGGCGCTCAGCCGCATGGAGCGGAGAGGAGAGGAGACGAGAATGGAAGGGACTGGGAGGAAGAGCGGAGAGGAGACGCATGGCGGCTGGGGGAGGAGAATGAGAGGGGAAGGGGAGGGGCTTTTATCTGATACTAGGGTTAGGGTCGACAATCCTAACCATCGGTTTGGAAATGGACGATCCGAAGTAGTTGGGCCATTTGGTTGAAGCAGGCCTTGCTTCATTCCATCTCAGCTGAACTTTTTGTTTTTTTTTATTTTTCATTTAATTGCACCATTGTGAAGTAACATCAAAAATAATTATCTTATATACACCAGTATATTTTTATATGCAATAAACTATATATAAGTTGTCTTTTACAAGTTTCAAGAATTTTTTAACAGATTTACTATTTCTTATATGTTAAATGAATTTCTATATGGTTATCAAAATTAATTCAAATTTGAACTACATGTGCATCTAATAAGACAAACAAAATTACAGAAAATATATATGTATGCTCATAAGTTCCATCCTAACCCATGCCCTAAAGATAGATGAAAAAATTAAATTCTCTTCTAGACACAATTCAAACTTATATATCCAAATTACCACATAATAATTACAATAATATCTAAAGTTGGTTAGAAAATTCTATAAATTGACATAACAACATATTTTTGGTCCATAAGCTTGCCATAAAAAAATTAAATAGTTTTAATAAAGTGAGATCATGCATTGTTCACAAATTGATGTATCTCTCATATAGTTCCTTACAACTCAAGTCAAACATGGAGATTTGAACACATCATAACATTTTTTAACTCGTATGCATATAAAATTTGGACATAATCTTAATATTAACATAACAATAGAGAATATAACTTGCATTTTCTAATTCTTTATCAAAAAATGTTTTTTCTGTCCTCCACTTAGGTGGAAGAAAACGAGTCATATGAAAAAGATCCGAGGGATAGTAATTAACATACAAGCAAACACAATTAAATGTAAGACTATGATTTTAGAAAAAAAATCAGGAAAAAGAGTCATCAGATTTGGAGTTAGTATGAGGGAGAAAAACCAATTACAAATTTTGATTCCAGATTAAATAGAGAAAGATGAATTGTAAATGATGTTCTTTATCTCAAACAAGGCCGGACGAGTGGGGCCCACTAGTCAGTGGGAGTGGCGCAGTGGACATGCCAGCGCACCAGCGAGCTGGGCCGGCCCAACCAACAGGTGCGGCGCTGGAGGCAGGCAATGGGCCTAAATGGTTGTCGCCCCGGTCTTTCCAGGCCATGTTACACCCATTTTTCCAGCCCATTCACGTGCAAGCTAACAGCTAGCTAACAGCCAGCCTTGGCCCATGCAAGTGCAACAGCAGCTAGTAAAAGCAAGGACAGTAGCAGGCTGGCGTTCGGCCTTGGGCTAAATTTGGATCGGCTCGGAAGCCGATTGAAGAAGCATGATCGGGTTAAGGTTTGTATCGGTTCAGCAATATGATGGTCAAGCCGATAGAGGGCAAGCAGCCAATTGAAGACCAAGTCAATAGAAGCATCGGCCACGCCGGGCTGTGATGAGTTGTATTGGACCATTATATATGGAAACTGATTGTTTCTATATTAGGAAGTTTTGTTAGTTTCTTTGTTTGCAAGTTATCAGAGTCCTAGTTTGTAAAGTTAGAAGGCAGTTTCCATTTTTATAACGATCTCATATGTTAAACTGGTCGAGTCGTGTGCAAGTAGGAGTCGAATACTCATGAGTATAAATATTATAACCTGGATAGTGTAATAGGGATCACCTTTTCAACAGTACAACTTCGACGCGTCACCACCTTAGCTCTTGCTAGGTTTTCGACGAGACTATGCTTTCGGGTCGTGCTGCATCGATTTGGTTCGAACTACGGCAGTAGGTATGTCTCGCCAAACTTTATGTAGATCAGCTATTGGTACTTTTTCGGTTAGGTCTGATATACTTGATTGTTGATCTACACGTCGCGTATATAGATCGGCCATGGCATATTTGCATCGGTTCATCTTAAATAGAAATTTCTTGGTTAGGTCCAATATTCTAATTAAGATGCTAATTAGGACTTTCTCGGTTAGGTCCGATATTCTAATTAGGTTACTACTGATAAAAATATATCAAGGCAGTACTTTATACGACATGATACATCTACCATCATATATACTTTCAATCGATTTATCTAGATCAATTAGTGATAATCTTGGTGCAAGCTGTCTCGTCCCTGATTCGATCCTTCGGACTAAGATTAGAGCTTATCGGTTTAGGTACATTGATTATTAGCATATATGGTTCTATTGGGGTTTAAACGGATAGTTTATCTTTAATTCAGTTTCATAACATAAACTTCATCGGCTTATTCCTGTTTTATATAGCCGATGTAGGTCTTTTCAGCTTAATAGCCGATGGCAAAACTCTTGCTATCGGCTTCCCGCCATCGGCCCAGTGGCCGATGGCACTTGGCATCGAAATTTAATTTTTCTATTCTTGTTGATTGTATGATCAAATCAACTGGGACGCCCTGAACCTGATTTTTAGGACCTGCACTGGAGCTAAGCAGATCTACCAGGCCTCAGTGTGAACACGTGTAAATCAAATTTCACGTGAACAGGGAAGGAAGTTGTTCCCCATGTACATGGCATCGACACGAGTCTCGGGACAATCGTTCCCGCAATGACCCGTGCCACCGCAGACTTCGCACGTCATGTACGAGTCCAAGGCATTGACCATGCCAAGCGCTCTCCCCGTCTCTTGATCTTTAAATTTCTTCATGAGGAGGTCGAGCTTCACAACGAGCATATCCGTCTCCTTGACGGTGTGTGTTCCTCGCTGATGGGGTTGGAGTCATTCGTCGCTCCAGCCCATGTTGGAGACCATCTTCTCGATCAGCTTGGTAGCAGCCCAAAATGTTTTGGTGATGAACGCTCCTCCAGCTACCGCGTCCAGGTAATCACGGGACAAAGGGATATCGTGTTTGTCAATGGCTGATATCCATAGACGGGGTATGTAAATAACGGGGAAACGTCGACGTAAGGTCCTATATAGTACGACATCATCACATAGCACAGGCAAAGATTTTGATACTGGTTCTGGCCCCGAGAAGTTAATAGCCCTACTCCAGTTTATATGTGATTACTCACGGGAAGGATCCCGATCACAGAGTACAATATGTGGAAGCAGGAACCCGGCGAGATCGTAGTCGGAAGACCCGAATACGAACTCGACGGCTTTAGTGGCTACGGCTATCAAACTATGCTTCTGGCTTCTATTATGGTCTGATCTCTCTACCCCTAATCTATGGGGGGGTGCTAGTGCTTTTATACCGTGGCTACCAGAAATACTCAAGCAAGACTCAGACTGTGAGACCTGCACGATAAGGAAAATTTGCCCCTTGTGTTAGCAGGACTCCGTCTTGACTTCCCTAATACGGACTCTGTCGGCCCCGGATTTTGAAGTCCGAAAACCTACGTGTTTCCTCGTACCAATCCCTGGATCAGTAGTTGGTACTCCATGATTACAAGTTGTTGATAGCATCAGGAAGCACATACACGTAAGTCTTATGCATTATTACAATAACGCCTAAAGGGCGATTTGTCTTAGAGCCACAGGGCTCGGATTACAACCAGAAGTAGAACTAATGATGCAGCAAAAAACACAAGCGTAGGGCCTAAACCACAAGCAATGACTGAGTGAAACTTATTAGGTGGCACCCTCCTGATCTCCATTATCGACGTATTAGTCGTACGGATCCTCACCTCCATCTTCTTTTGCTTTTATTTTAGTAGAGCAAGGGCGGGTACATATGTACCCAGCAAGTCATCACCAACACCAAGTGCAATATGCATAGGGAATCTCAAAGGATTGGCAAGGCATTGCAATTGCTCAAAATTTTACTCAAATAATGTTCCAAAGCCTAAGACCTAGCAAGACTGGTATCAAGTTTTATTTCAGATTTTATTCCGGCATGGCTCTGTTAACTATATCTCATCCCCTGAGGTAGGCTACCCATGCCGGCCTGTTATTCCTGTCCTAACGGCCCCTTCTCACCGCCTGAGAAGTCGTCAATGAACAAGCCTTCCCTTTTCTTTGCCCATTTCATTTTAGTTAAATTTGCTAGCCAAGGGTTCCACATGTCCCGGTGCTCTATTAACCGCGAGCACGGCTATTCGAATAGATTGATTGACTCACACTGCAGTGGATGTACGCTTTACCCGTGCTCTGTGACGTTGCCCAACACATGAGCCTAAATTCCAACGAATGGAATGTGTCACAGCATAACATTTCAGTTTTCTCGTAGTGACGACCACCGCTCCATGAACTTTAATCCTCATGCACTTTGGGCGCATACGGTTTCCATGCAAGTGAGAGGAGTTCTGGCGCTCCCATGTCTATAAGTCCTAAATCCCGTATCCTGGCGATTCATACTTACAGACCCAACAACCACCACCATGATTGGTTATCGCCCCCACTCGGCCACTTACTTTATTATGTCTATACCCACTCGAGAAACACACGGACGTACTGGGATCGTTTCATCACTACTAGGTTTCTACCCTATTGCCACAGAGGTCATTGCAACAATGCAAATTCAGTTGCAATAGGTATGTGTTATTGCCACCATTTTATGAAATAGTTGCAATACATAGAGAATATTGCCACGAATATGTTGCGTTGTGATAATCTTAATTTTCGTTGCAATAGATAGTTGCTATTGCCACCATCATGCGAAATGGTTGCAATAGGTGAATAATATTTCAACGAATATCTTGCGTTGTGATAATCTTGATTTTTGTTGCAATAGTTATGGTTTTATTGCCACCATTGTACGAAAATGTTGCATTATGTGCACAATATTGCCACGAATATATTATGTTGCGATAACCCTTATTTTTGTTGTAATATGTAGGTGTTATTGCCACCATTTTAAGAAATGGTTGCAATATGTCGATAATATTGCCACAAATATTTTTTGTTGCAATAATCTTAGATTTTTCTTGCAATAGCTACTTGCACGGATGGTGGACGAGCTCGTACTCCTGTATAGTTAAATAAAAAATACAAGAAGATTTGTCTGTATGAGCTCATAGCCCAATGGTGAGGTTGTTGCTTGGAGAGAGGAAGGTCCTAGGTTCGAATCCCATAGTCTACAATATTGTAAAATTAGCAAAAAAATAATCATGGAAGTATGGCTATTGAATGTAAATATTGCTAAAAGCTTGAAAATTTTCAAAATATTTTTTTGGCTTTTATTTGAATTTTTTACTCAGTCTTATGGTGTGACAATAGGTCTTATTGCCACGATGTTAGGCATGGCAACAACAGTGATAGCTTGTAGCAACTAATTGGTTTAGCAATACCGTGTTGTGTGGTAATACATACACTAATGCCACGATATTGGTTGATGCCAATAAAATCTAAAGCAATGCATCATTCCGTGGCAACTAAATACTATTGCCACCAAACAAAAAAAATCGTTGCAATGGACCTATTGCAACATATATACTTGCCACGGCTCCCAACAATAGTACCATAGTTGCTATTGGTACGTATTGCAACTATTTTGGTCCTCTTGCCACATTTTTGTGTCGTTGCAACAGACCAAATATCTAGTAGTGCATGTGCTTGCACCAAGGCTCGGTCCTTAACTGGTTAGGATGGAACTTACCCTCTTAATCTCTTGCTTCCTGCAAGCCACCCTTCCATCCACCTTTCTGCCCCAACCTTATTAATACTTGAATTAGTGATTATACTATCCTAGGTTTCAATCCTAGATGGTCATGTGGTGCGCTCTGTAGCACATACCATAGTGACCACTCCTCCCCGGAGTGACACAACAAAATATCAACCACAATGTTGTCTTGAAGTATGAATAATTATAATAGCAACTAAGCATTGGCATAATAACTAAGGACCCATCATATCGACAAAGGATTAAGGATAATCAACATTTCTGGCATAGCAATAGGATATGAGCATATAAGTAACTAGTTGATACCCCGCGCGTTGTTGCGGGTTTTGTAGTGAGGACAGGCAATAAAATCACAAAGCACATGTATGAGTGTAACTCACAAAGATACAATGAATAAAGATGTATAAATTATGACAGCAAAACCAATATAATGTGACATCGAGGAACAACATTCATTACAGGTTCAAAGGATATCAATGGTTCCACTCGCAGAAAAATGGTGGTATGTGCAAGCCATTTCTCTCATATGGCCATCAATGAAAATCTATAAAGAAATTGCTACAATAGCCATTAAGCGTTATAGAGATTGCCTGATGACAACATGTCACTTTAGGATCGAAAACAAGAAGATAAACCAACTAGAGGGGGGTGAATAGTTGGAACACCTAAAACCAATAATTTTTCGCGGAATAAAAATTACCTTCCCTCTGTCGCAAGCCGGTCTGACCGCAGTGTCTAGGCCGGTCTGACCGCGCCTACACCTCCGGTCTAACTGCACCGACGCCGGCGGTCTGACCGTCGGGGCCCTGGAACCGCCGCCAAGCACACGATATCAAAGAACTTGTAGATGTAGATCAACTTTATTGCTTCAATATGTGTTTACAAAGTGCAACAACAGCACTCCTCTCTCTAAATTCAACCTCAAGCCGAAACCCTAGGCTAAACCCTAGATTTTCTCTTCTCTCTCAAAAACCGATACATGAGGCACATATCCGTCATATATTTATACCCATAGACATGGGTGTGCAAAGCCACGAATCCTACTTGTATTAGAAGTCCTACTCCCTTAGGAATCCTACTCATACAAGTAAACAACTCATCCTTTCCAAATTTAGACTCCTTCCAAATTTGACTTCAATTTCCATATGCACACAATCCCTCTTATATGCCATATGGAATCTTCACCTCCGCATGCATTATCCTCTAGCCTTTTAGTATCCCGCGTGATCTCTTGATCCTCTGGACATCAACTTCTCCCAAGTCGACTCCGATCCATCACCGGCAATACTCTCTCGAGGCCTCAAGCGATACCTACACATTAAACAACCAAGAAACCATAACCGAGCCCAAGTTTTCTCCAACTTGACTCATCAATAGCACACAACAGAATTATCCACGAATAGAAACCATAATCAAATCATATCCACGAAGGAAACTTGCAATCCAAGAAAACA